>NNCF01126020.1:292203-320915 GCA_002313205.1 Laupala kohalensis | reverse complement strand
CGCGCTAAGAGTTGTAACTCTTCACGTTGGCTTCTATAACCATTAAGGTTCCACTGAAGTATGGAGGCCATTAGTGTTTGGAGCCCCCGGGGTCAGGTTCGTGAACGTGTATTTCCGCGTCACCATCGGACAATACACGTTCTGACTCCGAAGAAGAAAGCACAGAGACGTTCTTTTTACGTCTGTGCGATTTCTTGCTTGGTGTTGTACTGTGTTTTGAAATGTTTACAGGGTTCAGGGGTTTAGCCCTAGAACCAAGCTTTGTCTTATTTTGAGTCTTAGTTAAAGGTTTAATATTACTTGTTAATTTTGTAGTCGATGGACGAGCTGTTAATGTTGCTTTGGTTTTTACGGGAAGGGCTGAGTCATTTTTATTGCCGCATTTACACAGACAGGTGCACGACGTTGCCGTAGACACGTCAGTGAAATCGGCCTAAACTGATACGTTCTTCATCTGTTTTGGAGTCTTGGCTGCGGTGGAGTAACTGGTAGAAAATACAGGGTGTAAAGCCCTGTATTTCTTCCGCGCCTCACCGTACGGGATCTTCTCCGTAGTCTTGATTTCCTGAATGTTCTTTTCTTCAAGAAAGGCGACACACTCCCTGCTCCATACCGGGTGACTGCCTGTGCAATTAATGCACTTTGCAGGCCCCGGGCATGAGACGCCGGGTTCGTGTGCCTCCTTTGCGCACTTTCCGCAAGTATCACGTCCCTTACACGATGTTGTCGTGTGTCCAAACCTCTGACACTTGAAACAGCGCAGAGGATTCGGAATAAAGGGACGGACCGGCAGGTTCAGCCATCCAGCCTTTAGTTCCTTTGGTAATTTAGGACAGTCAAATGTAATGATGAAGGAACTGGTCTTCACGAGAACACCATTTACCTTCCTCATTATTTGACTGACCTCAACTACATTGTCAGCCTTCCATTCTGCAACAAGATCGTCTGTTGCCATTTCCATAATGTCCCTGCAACTTACGACCCCCTTGCTGCGATTAAGTGCAGCATGGAGTTCGCACTTTACAGGGAACTCGCCAAGCTTGGTACATTCCAGAAGCTTTAAAGCTTGTTTGCTTGTGTTTGTCTCAAGCAGCATGGTACCATTTCTCAGCCTTTTAATGGTTTTTAGTGTACCAACAAGACCTTCCAAACCCTTAAAAATATAGAATGGGGACACTTTTTCAAGTGTCCCGTCTATACGACTCATAACAACGTAAACATTCTCATAGGGAATGCTCTGTGACTTTATCTTTACTGAGTTTTCTGAAGTGGGAGGGCTGTCAACCCTCGGCCGCTTCGATGACCCTGAGGCGGAGTACTTACCTTGCGACTCGCCCACTTCGCAAGGCAGGGGAAAACAAGAATTTTTCATTTCGTCCCACGAGTTCGGGGGAAATAAATGTCCGGTGACGTGGAGCCCCCGCATCACGCCACTAAGCCTTGCTCAACTGAGGTGCGGCAGTTGCCCCAGAGGTTGTCCGCTAGAGAGTGTTTTTCCTCAACACTCATTCACCTCATCGGCGCGTAACACACCTTGAGGTTGAGGGGTTTTTTATAGAGGTTTAATTCTTCCTCGCGACCCGGCCAACGAAGGCTAGATCTCAGCCCTTCGTAACATGCAACTTTCCACCATCGCGCCAATGGCGGTCGCTGAAGCATGTCCAAAGCCTACGGTGTCCGAGGACTGGTGGCGCAATACCAGTCCCCAGCTCGGGACCGTGGGTTCGCCAAGCCCATACTCACTCGAAACTGAGTTCCCTGCGGGGGAAAGAAGAAAAAAGAGAAGAAGAAGAAAGAGAAGAAGAGGAAAGAGAAGAAGAGGAAAGAGAAGAAGAGGAAAATGAAAGATACCCTAGCTCTAATAGCGTCGGGATCGAAAAGAACAAGAGGCGACCCAGGAAGGTCAGAAAAGAGAAAGGAAGGAGCATGGCACAAGTAAGTGGAAGCAATGCCACACTTAGCTCGGGGCCCCGTGTTCGCCAAACACGTACTTACTAGATGTAAGCCCCCTGGGGGGATTTTTGGATTCTGGGTACTATCTGTTCTCGTGCGTACGGACACTGTCTTCGGGTAGCGAAGCTTGGCCCAACGTCTTCTACTGCAGTATTTTACAGTGAATTACTAATGGCGGTACCGCTCCCACATAGAGTAAAAATCATCTTACTTTATTTCGAGAATTTTTTTTTTATGTGGGGCTTTACGGCTCATGTCGACATCAAAGGGCATTGGAGCCATATGATTTGGTACAGGTAAGGAAAATGCAGTTACGCACTAAGGAGATACAAAATGTGACTCTCCCCGCGTGTGGGGCTCGCCGAATGACTCGACCATACCCACTAAAAACCCTCCTGAGTTACTATAGATCCAAAGATAAATCAAAATATAAGAAAAAATTGCATGAAAGCATGCTAAAAAATGAAAATAAATAAAAGAATAAATTTTGGGGAAAAATAAACAAAATTAAATTTAAACAAATTCAAATCCTAACCCTCCCGAGAAATTGTGGGAGGAGCCCCGTTTCGTTTATGGATTTGAGTAAAAACATACGAAGATGGATCAGATATTGTTCCAGAGGCCGATTTTTTGAAGGAATCTAAAAACGCGCATTAAAATCAGTTCATTTTGTCCCAGCATAACGTTCAAATTGTTCGGTAGATTGTGTCGCCGTTGGCTGGTAATAAATTTGAGACAATCCAGAAGAAAGTGTTCCACGGAAATAGTTTTGTTACAAGTTTCACAGACAGGGGGAGGTTCACTGCGTAAGAGATGAGCATGGATAAGATAGCAGTGGCCAATACGAAGGCGTGTAAGGATTACTTCTTCACGTCTGTTCGCACGGGATGATGACACCCAGGTCTTAATGGAGTCTTTTACCTTTCTCAGCTTGAAGGCGCGAGTTTCCCATTCGGCTTCCCATGTCCCAAGAAGTGACGATCTTATTGCAACCTTTGAATCTGACGTAGGAACAGAAAAGAGGTCAAGGACTGTCTTCTGCGTTCCCCACTTCGCTGCCTCATCAACTTCTTCATTACCCAAAATACCCACGTGCCCAAGAACCCAACAAAGGACTAATTCGAATTTTTTAGACACTAGAATGGGCTTCCTAGATTCTGAATTGTCAGCGTAAGGGTGTCAGAAGTGTACAGTGAAGACACTGACCATAGAGAACTAATAGAGTCACTGCAGAGAACCACACGCCGTATTGAAGATAGCTGAATGAACTTCAGCGCCTCAAGGATTGCAAAACAATATATGAATTGTGAAGTATGATTGAAACGTAACCCATAATGAATGTATATTTAGTACAAATTTAACATTATGGTTTTTATATATTTGGTAATGATTTAAAACGTAACTTTTCATTGTTGAAAATAACACGGTGATTGCTAGTGCGTCCCATGCTATTTAATTTTAAGGCAATATATTTCGAGGAAAGCTGTTAAAATCATGTATTCCAAATTCTTTTTCTTCGTGTCCCCATACTTCCCCGGGGAATAATTAACTATCATACATTAAAAGTAATAGTATTTCTAATGTTAAGAATAAACGTGTTAGCTAAGATACTTCTACTTCGGTCGGCCTACGAGACCCAAGCGCTACACTCTAGTCTCTTAATTGTACGACGCCCTACCAGTGCTCTTCCCCGAGTTTTCAAGCTAAACTGTGCGAAATTTAAATCTGTAGATTTGTATACAACACAAATGGGACACTTTTCTTTACATTTAGATTAAAAATATGTACTTTTTTTTGTAAATAACAAAGTTTCGAATACGAGTTCGCAATAATTTTGAAAGTCTCTATTAACAGAAACTTGGAAATATTTACATTCTACAACAATTACTGTCAACATATCGCTCAAGGAGTCAGTATATTTAGGAGAAGCTGATTATTTACACATGGCGATGGCTACAAAGAAAGCGACAATAGATTCAGAACTATCGATAAGACCTTGTTACACTTTCCATTTTCTATACAAAGCTCTTAAATGTATTTCTTCTTTTAATTATAGATTTTACAGAGTTATTTAGAGTTTGTGAAAATATTAATACAGCAATAAACTGGATAAATATTTCCAAATGAGTATATTCCCATCCAAATTTTGGGAATTGCAAACTGGAGAAGAAGCAATTAACTGAACGATAAAATAAAATAACAAATGCAAGCAATCGAGTTATGGGTCTTCATTACGAATCATATTTTTAATTATTCTACTTCTCAACACAGTAGCTTGAATATTATGACACGTTATTGATTTTCGGGAATAATTCAAGTATGCTTACGTAATTCTAAAAACATGAGTATATCAATTCCGGAGATTATCTCGATTTTGTTCATGATTCTCTCGGAATCCATTTACACAACGGTCCAACAATTATTATATTGGACTCTGGATACTATCTGTTCTCGTGCGTATGGACACTGTCTAAGGGTGGCGAAGCTTGGCCGAACGTCTTCTACTGCAGTATTTTACAGTCAAATACTGACGGAGAAACCGCTCCCGCATATAGTAAAAGTCATGTCACTTTACTTCGGGAAATTGTGGGCCTTTACGGCTCGTCGATATCGAAGTCATTAGCGATATAAAATTGTGTACAGGTAGGGATAATGCAGTTACGCACTAGGGAGAGCCAAAATGACTCTCCCCGCGCGTGGAATTCGCCGAATGACTCAACCATACCCACTAAAAACCCTCCTGAATTACAATATATTCAAACATATATCAAAACGTAACAAAAAAATGACGAGAATGAAAGATACCTTAGCCCTCGCAACCTACTGGCGTCGGTATCGAAAAGACCAAGAGGTGACCAAGGAAGGTCAGGAAAGAAAAAGGAAGGACCCTAGCACAAGTATGTGGTAGTAATGCCAGACTCAGCTCGAGGTCCTGTGTTTGCCAAACACGTACTTACTATATGTGAGTCCCCTGAGGGGCTGAACAAAAATATTGTTGCGAGATTGAACTCGTTAATTCCTCGTAATTCTCAAAGAAATCTTAACTTCGACAGATGACACATATTCCGTCATAATGATGGTAATTCACGAGCACTTGAAATTAAATCGCAGAAATAATTAATCATAATTATTGATTTGTAATATCTACATAATAACGACTCTTCTGTATTATATTAGAATTTAATATATATTATGTGGGGACATAGATATTAATAAAATGACTAAATCAATACAATGACAAAATTAATGATCAATGGCGCGAGCATATTACTTGATACATGATTCACTTTTCCTTGATACGAAAGATAATTCTGTAATAAAACTGGCATTGTGACGAAACGAAAACGTATATTGTGCACTATCTACAAGTCGAGCACCGCAATTACTTGACCTCGGCACTAGAAGGAGGTGTGGTGAGAATCTCGCTCCGACAGGTTTGACCTCAGGATAGATTTTTTTAGAGGGGCTTTAGGGCTTGTCAACATCGAGGTCATTAGAGCCCATGCTGGTGGGGAAAAATGCAGTTTCGCACCATAGAGAAGAGCCGTAATGACTCTTCCCCGTGTGTAGGACTCGCCGAATATCTTGACCATACCTACTAAAAAACCCTCCTGAATTCAAGAAATATCTAAATACAAAGATAAAAGAACAGAAACCAATACCAATACATTATATTACAAAAAAAGATAAACAATTTCTAAATATTATATTTTCAAATTACAGAAACGAGCGATGAAAAGAAAGAAGACAGGAAACATGAAAAAGAAATGCAAATTTTTAAACCCTACCGACAACTTGTGGGAGGAGCCCCAATCTACTCATTAAATTCAATAGTTGATTAACATTAACCGTTTCATTTCCGAGAATTGATGGTAAATCTGCAGCCAGCCCAATTTGTATCCGTATACAATAGACCGGCCCCATCCTGGCCCGGGTTTTTCTCCGGTTTTCCTTCGGGTAGAGGCGGATTTATCATACAGGTTCTCTAGGCTTTGTCTAGGGGCGGATCTATTGTAACAATAAATCGTGAATTTAGTGTTATTTCAATTCTTATGATTTTTAAGCACTATACTCAGAATAATCTATAGTTCGATAATAACTTACATGTAATTTTTTGCTTAAAATTACAAACATATTGACATTCTATTAGTATTATAACTCGCAGCCAACTTTTTATCTTATCTAGGAACTTTTGCTGAAATTTTTGAATCCGCCTCTGCCTTAGGGCCCTTGATCGGAATTGATGGGATGGTCCCTTGCTTGCTTCCGGAGAGTAAATTAGTTTTATTTTCCTCCACGTGGTCATACGCAGTTTGTACTGTTTTTTGACAATAAATTTATTTATATTTATATACTGGAGTATCTTCTGCGATCAGTTTGTAGATGTTTCGAAATGATCCTGCAGATAACTGATAAAAGTACACCTGGACTGAACGGACACCTTTGGCGTACAGGTGCGTCACATGCTTGCGCAGTTCGTCAGCATTGACTTTCCCGCCTTGAAGATATATTAATATTCTTCAGTAGCCTCCTGTCCTCCCCGGACGGAGGAGGTGCTCTATGAGAAGGGCTCACGCATGTAATAGCTCGCATAGTTCAAACTTACGCCGCCAGGAAGTGCCAGTGACCGGCACACTAAGATTATTTTGCAATAACGCCGAAATTGTCCTCTTGAGTACGCTTCGGTGGGTCTCTTGACTGTCAGAAAATACGAGCTTCATCTGTTTCATTTATTATGGCTGCTTTTCTAGGTTCACGAAAGCCCAGGAGAAAGGATTCGTATTGTATCGTATATTATTGTTTTATGCTCATAATTTCATTATTGAACCATTTATTTTTCATTCGCATTCTTTATACTGTGAAGTATTTCTTAATTGAATGTATTATTGGCTAGGCAATTTAATTCTTCACGACAATGAAATCTTGTTTGTTAGAAGCACCAATCAAATTAATTCTACTTCAACAATAGGTGTATATATTATTGGAGTGATCTTATTGAATTCGTTGATTCTTGTGAAACACTGCTTCAGATAACCAGCAGCGGGAGCTGTGTCGAGAAGCCTTCTTGAAGTCAATTTTCTTTGTGTATTGTGTACGAGGAGACGCTGCGTCGAGCACCCGATTCTTCAAGCTATTATTCTGTGTTTGTGTCTACAGTAGGTGACGCACTGTCAGAGAACAGCTACACTCCTCACAATCGGGTTTGTCATTAAGTAGTAAGAGATACCTATGAGTGGGAGGACAATGTCCTATGCGCAGGCAGGTCAGAAAGACCTCGTCGGGCCGGGCTGGCCTACAGGAACTGCTCCATGATTTAACAGAATATTTGATAAATCGGAGCTTATTTCTTTCAACAGCTAACCACTTATTGTTCCATTCACACAGAATCCTCAACTTGTTGGAATTTGAGATTTCGTTTTAGAATCGTGACGTAGCACTGAGCAGTGTAAACGCTGCATAGGTTGCCTAGGCAGTAGCCACAGGTCTCACGGGGAAACACCACGGAGCAGCCGACACCATCAGCTTGCTTCGACCCGTCGGTAAACACAGGAATATGGACCCGGTGTTTGTCAAGAATTAGATGAAAGTATACCCTCAACATCGAAGCCGGAATGTTCTTCTTGTCATGACGCAGAAGATCGAAAATAATCTTCGGCTTGTGCAAAGCCCAAGGAGGAGTTTTACTAAAACCTTTATTTAAGACATTAGGTGTGCATATATTCAGGGTTTCCTTAATTTGTTTACCGCTATATCGATAAGGTTTGGTTGCTCTCAGTCTGTTCTTGTAGAAACGGATGGAAGGGGAAGGATGAAACACCGCGTTCTGCACCAGATTGTCGTGTAAATTAGCACGTGAAAAAAATGTCGAAGCATGAGGAGTTGCCGCCGGAGGGAAAGAGATGGTTCGCCACTCTCGACATACAAACTCGGAATGGGACTAGTGCGGTATGCTCCCGTAACTAGTCGGATTCCTGCATTGTATACACTATCCAACTTATTTAAATAGCTTGCACGAGCAGAGCTATATACAACGCAGCCATAATCGAGCCGAGATCTTATGAACGCTCGATAAAACTGGTGCAGGGAGTAGTGATCAGCACCCCATTCCTTGCTACTCGGGCACTTCAATAAATTCAGAGACTTTAATGTTCTTGCTCTTAGGTCTGTCAGATCTTCAATCTAATTCAGTCACTGATCAAAGATTAGACCCAAGAATTTTACAATAGGGTAGAATTTGAGAACGTTGTTTCCCTGGGCGAGGTTAGGATATGCCAGAAGGCTTGGTCTCCTACTCAAAAGAACACAATGTGTTTTCTCAGCAGAGAAACGAAAACCTGTTGTTTTTAGACCAGTGGTATAATCTATTAAGGACGAGTTGGATTTGTCGCCCCGCACTTGTGACACTCTGTGATGAACAAAAGATAGCAAAGTCATCGACAAAAAGAGAGTGTAAAACAGGATTCATTAGAGCAGACGTTATGCTGTTTATGGCCACTGCAAATAAGGTCACACTCAAGACTGAGCCCTGAGGAACACTGTTGCCTTGAAGGAGATCCGAGGTGGCTCTTCCAATTTTATAGCGGAAAGAACGTTGATCCAAAAAGGACATGGGCATCAGGGGAAGTCGTCCTCTAAATCCCCAGGCATAGAGTTGTTGTATAATGCCATGACGCCAAGTATTATCGTAAGCCTTCTCGATGTCAAAGAATATTCCGATGAGATGTTGTCTTCGGACAAAATCAAATGATATCAAGACGACAATGTGAAGGTCTCCTTGAAGATTTTCTTGAATACCAACAATTTTTGTGAACTGAGGACGTCATCCGAGAGGCTATTTCCAGAGAAAGAAAATATGCTGAAAAGTCCACTGTTCTCGTAATATTAGAAATAACTATATTATATTATTGAAATGTTTGATAATTTAAGTTGAAATATCGATTTAGAATAACTCTTCATTAACGTTTTGATAATACATAATTGTTAATTTATTATATTACAATACGAGGTATACGGCAGATTCAGGGGGACATAAATCACAAACATTGTTAGAGGAACCGATATGTAACATTGTTTGGTTTGAATAAAAGCAGGTTGAAAGAATTCAGATAATGGTACCAGTCTCGTGTCACAGACTAATGAGGGCCAACCACACCTCTAGCGGGCCGAATACTGTGTGTCGTCGTTTACATTAGCTTCAGCAAAGACACTACTTCACCAGGAGTGAAAACATGTCCGAAGTCCTACAGGAAGATCGCTCGTCTGAAATGAAGGTTATGTGTTGCTGTAGTCATACGATCGTGAAAGATCGGAGAGTGAATACTTTCAAGAAAATTAAAATAATGTCTCATTAACCATACCCTTTTTCGTAATAAGATTTGTCGCGGAATCGACTGGTGCCCTAGTAAAAATGGAAATTGGTGTGGCCGTCTGATATCAATAAACGGTCATTCGTAGCCATATGAAACGAATGGCCATCAATTACCCGGCCATTAGTGGCCACTCGGGATGAATATCAGTTTGGCGTTAACTTTACGGTTCGCCGACATTAAGGTCATTAGAGCCCTAACATTTTGTATAGGTATGGAAAATGCAATTACGCACTGAGGAGAGTCAATATGACTCTCCTCGCCTGTGGGACTCACCGAATGACTTAACCATACCCAATAAAAACCCTTCTGAAAACAATAGAAAAGAGACAAGAAAATNGTGGGGCTTTAGGGCTCGTCAACATCAAAGGTCATTAGAGCCCATGCAAGTAGGGAAAAATGCAGTTTCGCACCATAGAGAAGAGCCATAGTAACTCTTCCCCGTGTGTGCGACTCGCCGAATATCTCGACCATACCCACTAAAAACCCCTCCTGAAATCAACAAATATATAAATAGAAAGATGAAAGAAAAGAAAAGAAAACAGAATACCAATACGTATTTCGCAAAAAAGGAAAACAATTTTCTAAATATCATATTTTTGAATTACAGAAACGAACGATGAAAACAAAGGATACAGTAAAGATGAAAATGGAATGAAAATTTTAAACCCTCCCGAGAACTTGTAGGACGAGCCCCGATCCACTCATAAAATTCAATAGTTTGTTAACATTAACCGTTTCATTTCCGAGAAATGTTCCTAATTCTGGACGAGTGGTATGTGATTCGTAGCAGATAGTTTTCTGTATTACTATCTCGCCGAGAGAGCATTATAGGAAGTGTAGTTTATTGTTATTATTTGGATACATCTACATTTAGTATAATTAAAATAAGCAAACTATCAGTTGTTCACTACCGTTTACATTATTTCTTACTGAAGGTACTCTATTTTGTCGCGTTTAATATAATTGCACAGTTAAATACAAGATTTATCGCGAATAAAAGAAGTCGGGATATATTAACAGCAGACAGGAAAAATTACCTTGACTGAGGTGTGGCCTCCGACTCCTTAGAAAAATCCCTACTAACACCACTAGTCAAAAAAAAAAGTTGAAACATTCTTAATCTTTCCCGATAATATCGTTCGTTCTTGAGTTATTCTCGAAATAAATCTGAGACATAAACTAATCTGTGTATCACCAAACACAAATTTATCCTGGCCACATCTATTTTGATTTTATGCTTCCTGGTCCACATTTATCTCCGGTTCCCTTTCGGATTCTGACGGATTTTATGTACATGCTCTCTATGGTCATGTCCAACGACGTCGAAATTAATTCAATTGTAATAATAATTCTCGATTTTTTTATTGTTGGGACATTGGGGCTCGCCAACACCTAAAGTTGACCAGTTCCAAAACCCTTATAATAATAATAATTTATTTCCCTGAGGATCGAAAATTTACGAACAGAAGCATCCCCAAGGAGTGTTCACAATTATTCTATCAAATCAGCGAGCACATGTATTAATTAGGGATGGCGCACCCTTGAGTCCCAATAAAAAAGTTCTTTCCTTACTGATCAAAAATATACCAACAGAACAACAAGGAATTGTTCGTAATTATTGCAACAGAATTCGTGGGAAAGATTTTTTTATTAACGGCATACACAACTATCATGCAGTATTTCGTATTAATTAAATGAAACGTATTAATTTAAAAATAATCGAAATTTGGTTTCCTCTAAGTACCAAAAATTTACTTTACAGCAATGCTTTAGGTTTCGTTAAAGTTTATTTTTTATTATCTTTGGGACATTACGGATAGCCGACATCGAGGTCTTTGGGGCCCGAAAATTTTTCTACAGATAGGAAATATGCTGTTACGCCCTAGGGAAAGCCATAATAACTCTCCTGGTGTGTGGGACTTGCCGAATGTCTCGATCATATCCACACAAAATCCTGTATCCACATGTATCCAAACACAAAGAAGAGAGGAAAAGACAAGACAAGAGTTGCCTAAAACATTATTTCGAATTTTCGGTGTATCGTATTTTAGTGAAATACTTCGTATTTTAAGATCCAATATTTCGTAATTAAAGTGAAACGTAAAGAATTAACTTTATTATTATTAATTATCAATTAAATATTTAAAAAAATTATTGAAACGATCGTAATTTGGTTTCCTTGATGCAAATAAAATTACAATTATAAAGGCTCTGTCGAGGTTTATCGAACAGCTAATCCCGCCACCCACGGGAAAGGCTTAGAATTAATTACATTCTTCAAAGAAAGGTAATAATAATCAATTAATTGATAATGAATGACAAAAGGTTCCCAGAAACAGAAGGAAATACAAGGCAGCGTCACACCAACCAGAAACTACACGAAAATAATCCTCAAGAAATTGCAGATGCATAGGTAGGTTGACAACTAGGGCATTGACGTCATTTTTAATTACGGTATTAGTGAGACACAAAAGATCGTATTCATAAATGAGAAATAAATTGATGTGATTAATAGTAATTGTGGGTCAAAAATAAAAATTGAGGATAAGGAATGCAAGAGAGAGATAACAGAAGCGTTACTCATAGCATAGTAGATCAGATGGAATGTATCTACGAATGGGAGACAGTTATATGACATGACATCATATGTTCATTTTGCACTAAGGAATAGACGATGGTTTAGGTCCAGATGGGAGGAGGTTTACCGCGTAAGCGATGACCATGGGTAATATAGCAGTGACCAATACGAAGATGTGTAAGGATTACGAAAGGAAAACATTGGCCCCCATGAAAAAAATCCGGATCATTATGGAAATGGAATAGCCCAAAAGAAATGCATACAGCATGACTTGGAAAAAGAAACACTAAAGCCGGTAAACATGCTCCACTCGTGAAAACGGTTTAAAACCAATTGCAATTGCCTCTCGATGACAGAGATGCTACTATACAAACAATAAATGGCGAAGTCGTCTACAAAGAGAGACGCATGTACCGGTTCTCGAAACACTGACACAATGATATTTATAGTTATAGCAAAGAGAGTAACCCTTATGATTCAGCCCTGTGGGACGCCGTTTTCCAAAGGATGATTCGATGATAAATAAGTACCGAGGCGAACGCGGAAAGAGCGTTGAGATAGGAAGCTCTCCTGGAGCACAAGACAACCTCGGAATCCCCACGAGTGCAGCGAGCGTAGAATTCCGTACCTCCAGGTTATGTCATAAGCTTTTTCTGGGTCAAAATGATGGCCAGCAGGTCTTCCCTTAATAAAAACGCTGAAGAGATGTTAGATGAAAACGCAACATGGTGGTCAAGCGTTGACCGCTGTTTTCTGAAGCCATAATGGATATTGGACAGAAGGTTACGCGATTCCAGAGACCAGACAAGGCAACAATCATTCTTTCTAACAATTTACAAATCTTTCTACAATTCATCTTGTCAGAGAAATAGGTAGAAACTGCGACGGTTAAAACGATCGTTTCCCTCCTTCGGAAGTGGAATAATTATGGCCTCACGCCACTGAGCAGGGACGGTATGCTCCTTCCAAATACAATAAAATAACTTAAGAAGGAATTTTATGCCTTTCTCTGGAAAATGTTTTAGCATCGCGTTACGTCTTTGGTCAGAAACCTGGGGCTGTATCATTCGAAGACGCAAGCGCGGGGGTCAGCTCCGTCATAGAGAAAGGAATGTTATATTCCTCGTCTCTGCAATTGAAAAAATCAAGCAGCACTTTTCCGCGCGAGCTTTCTGTTGAGGAAACGTTCGAGAAAAAACGGAGGAATTAGAGACTCTTTCGTAGTGCGATACAAGTTCTCCAGCGATGACTTCGGGTGAAGTTTCGAGCTGTCCATTTACATTAAGACCAGGGATGTTAAAAGAGAACCATGTACCTTGAATCTTGCACATTCTCCCATGCGACTGATGATGAAGTACGGCTTGTAAGAGATGAAATGCGAACCTTGCAGGAGGACGACTTACTTTCTCGAAGAGTTCGTTCAGCTCTTACAAGCCGTACGATACTTATTAACAACTTATTATCAACAGTGGGATACTTATTAAGACGCGCTAAAGCTTTCTTTCTAGCGCTGACTGCCTTTGCGCAATCCGAATTCCACCATGGAACAGGGCAATGTCGTGGATTACGTGATGATTTTGGGATGGCAACATCAGCGGCTTTTAAAACCGCGTTGGAGAAATGAGTTGCCATAGTATCCACATTGGCGAAAGGCTCATCGCAAAGACTGATGTTGCATTTAAACACATCCCAGTCTGCCTTTTTCAAAATTCACTGAGAGAGGCGTAAAAACCGAGGGGCAAAAGCCGTTGAAATGTATAAGGGTCGGATAGTGGTCACTCCCATACAGATCGTCAGGAACTGTCTAGTCTAAGGTTGGGGAAAGAACTGCAGGTGGTTAAATCGAGCACCGAGAAACATCGGGAAGCTGCACAGAAGTGGGCGGAGTGGCCTCCGTTAAGGAGCACCATATCTCGAGTATCTAACAGTATTTCAATATCACCCTTTGAGCAGTTGTGTGAAGAACTTCACATCGAATTTGAGAACGACGAGACAGTAAGAGCTTTAGGTCATCTGAACTTACATGAATGTCATTCAGCTTCCAGGAAATAAGGGCAAGGTCGGGATTTTATCTAGTCTTTCTTCGATGTTTGAATTTTATTGTGGGCGACTTTAAAGTCAGACCCTGGAGTGGTCTGCCCCTCAGGATAATCGCCGTGATCACTGCTGGAATGAACACTCGCGAACATAACAAATCCACTATCTGTGCTCCTTTAGTGGCGGCGAAAGAGGAATTTGATCTGACATGGGAATCCAACTTCAAAACGTCAGGACTTTGAGACTGAGGGGAGCGTTACCCCATTTCGACGACAATAGCTTTTGCGAGACGGAACGCACTTAGAATTAAAAGTCTTTCTTTCTTCAACACTACTCGTGACAAGGAAGCGAGGCTTATTCGACCGATCGCTTTCCTTGGAGAAAAAACTGTTCAAGTCGACAGTTCCTGACACTAATCGTCTCTTCCTGGAGGAAGAGAGGGAAAGGGGAAGATCAACAAGAGGGAGACAGGTTCAGGGGCAGTAGTTTTCATGCGTATTGTTTTAATATTACATCCCCGCGTTCCCCACCAACTACGGAGTCCGAGAAGGGGACACCCCACTGGGGTGCCAGGGTTGTTGTTGTTTTTTTGGGGGGGGAGCTTTAGGGCTCGTCAACATCAAGGTCATTAGAGCCCATGCCAGGGTTGGCATGGGGATAAAGCGGGAATACGCAGGGTTCTTTAAGCAGAGTTGCTCCAACGTCGCCGATTAGCGGGAAGGACACCCTGCGCACTCCCTCTCACCCTGGAGTTCAGTCCGAGCCGATTGGTCGAGGGTGGGTTAGCCTCCGATCGCCCGTCTAGAAGAGGCCGAGGCCAAAGCGAGCATATTGGGGTGCATCTAGAAGTGCACGCGTAGTTCCTCAACTAACCAGGACAACCATTCCCACCGACACGTGTCGCCATTCACGGCATGGATGAGCGTTCAGCACGAAGAGATTTTTTTTTTTGGGGGGGGGGGGGCTTTAAGGGCTCGTCAACATAAAGGTCAATAGAGCCCAACACACACAAATGTCAGTACAAAAGATAAATCAATAAAAGTGAAAACTAGAAATATAGGTCCAAGGAAAGTAAAAGAAAAGAAATACTTGAGAGCCTTCTCTGTATCCCATCGGCAAGACGTGGACCGACGTACTTCGACGGCAATAGTGGAGTGTATGTCCTCACTTCGACCGTAAGAATATACGAATCATTAGATCGAATACCATGTAATTTCCGAAATAATTACTATCCTACTCTTGCCGCACACAATTTGTAACTATTGGTAATTAAGCTAATTATTAATGTCAAAAAAGAGTGCTATAAATTTGTACAACTAAACCTCTTGGAGAGGTTGGTGCATTTTATGTTCACTCAAAAATGTTATTAGTCTAGGGTTGCCACAAAGTTGCGAATTGGATTTTGAGTGACACTATCAGTTGCTCGTCTTCCAATAAAATGAAATGGGAGAAGATAACATTGACTGGCTTCGGGGAGTGGTTGGTCTTCCAATACATTGGAAACGTGCCCAATGCATTTTGTAACCTTTCAATAAAGTCTTAACGGTGCTGTTTCACTGCCAATGACCATTTTATAAATGTTTTTTGTTATAAAACAATTTGCTCTTCCCAGGAGAGATTTGCAACAAAAGATGCCCGCAACATTTGAATCTTATTTTTAAAATCGTATTCCAGACTATCAAAACGCAATTGAATGAATATTTATCATATAATCGTACTGAATGTATACATACAATAAAAATGCACTAATGCAAACACGTTAGACCAAATTATATATATAAATCAAATTGAAATTTAACCGACGTGTCTCAGATTTTGTTCATTCTTTCTTAACAATTTATCATACTTAGTGTGAAATTAGGGATGTGTTCTTTGAGAATTTATTTTTATTAGTAGAGATTTAAAACTTGAAACAAAACAGCGTCGCTTCGAGAGCTGAACAATATTTTGGCTGGCTGCAGCTTTGTATAAAAAATAATACTAATAAAAACAAGGTGCGTTAAAATGATATTCCTAAGTATGCACAAAAGTAGAGTTTTTTATTCAATTTTAAATCGCTTTATCCTTCAATGTTCACTGATGAAATATCAGTAATGCTGTCTTATTAGACAAAAAAGATAAAGATATTTTTAATAAAAACATGTTCACGCATATGATACATTTACAGATACACATGTATCAATTATACAAAATATAGATTCGTCACTTTATAAATAGTTCGTATTGGTTTTCTTACATCACGAAATATAAACATACTTTAAAAACTATGATCCATTCACAGCAATTCTCTACTACAACACATGATATACAAGAGTATAAAAGTGCATTTTCTTTGATACTATATCAGCACTAATTGAATCCATGGATCGGCAATCTCATTTCATTCATTTTATATTTTCGAGGCAAATACTAGGTGCTAAATCAGGGCATTACGCAGGATGTTCAAACAAATGGCACTCACACCTGATCTGTAGAAAATTTTTGCATAACGCACATGCTTCTTAAAGTATACGTTACTTTGAGACGATAACCACGAAAAGCACATGGAAAGAACTAGTGCAATTGATTCAAGCGTACCTTCGACGACAATAGTGAACGCAAAAGTAGACTTTACGACTTATGTCGGCAAATTGGGGCTTTGCGGCTCATGTCGACAAATTGTACTGTGATTACACCAGTATGTTCTCATACGGCAATCACAACCAACAAATCTCTTGCATTTATAAGAACATAAGAAACGACATCCATATGCATTATTTCTTAGGTAAGCAAACTTTTCCAAACGACTCCTGTTATTTTCAACGATCTTTACGGTCTCACACATGCAGTCATCGATTGTTAAACAATATCGAAAGGATTTAAAAACCGTTGCAGTTTTATATCTTCGTTTGTTCATTATAATACTTTTTTTCTTCCAAAAATTAAATAAGAATCTAGGAAACATGCCTGGTTACATTATACCTGCGTATATCCGTAAAATTTTAGACAAGTCCGCAAAAACTTATCTCGAATGTTCTTATACCAATAACACCAACGTTCTTAATTCTCTATCAACGCAGTAAATATACATTAGCTCACATAGCTTGGTCTCACTATAACAGGGTGATTCCACGCAAGTTTGAAAACGAGAAACATTCTATAAAGTTTTAGTGTGTCAGATTATTTCAGAAAAATTCTAACGGTATTTATCTGCAACCATTAGTCTTTGTTCTTTAAATAACGGCGCCTTCAAACTTTCCTTCTCTTATCGCAGTGCCTTTCAAGGTTTGTAGAACACAATACAATCTCAAACTCACTTTCAAAATTAAAGCATTATTTGGCCTTCAAAACATTTTGTATCACTCTTGATCTTCATGAAGTGAGGGTCAGTTTTACTAAATGAACTATCGCAATTATTTCCTCTTGTGCTTTACTCCCTGATCTCGTTTCTATATATTGTTGTAGTCAATTTTATGTGTAGAATCAATCCTTTTATTTCGGAACATGCCATGAAGGTATTTAGTGTTTTTTTTTCTTTTTTCTTTTCGGAATCAGTCTTAAAGAATTAAAAAATGCAATAGGAAATGCAAAGCGTTCAGAAACGAACTAAAGTGAGTAAAGTAATGTTAAGAAGTAAGACTTAAGTAATCTCGTATATTTTAGTAAATCTCACTAGCTTTTTCCCCAATGATCACACTTGAATAATTTCCACCATTATGAAAACAGGTTTAATGAGATACATTGGGGTTCGTTACGAATGAAACTCTGTGAATACTTGGCTTTAACACGAGAAGAACGTGATGTGACCATCCTGGAGACTTGGACTCCAGGGATAGAGGGCTAGGCATTAAATAAGTACGTAGAAATCTCTTAAATTGCTGTGAACCTCATCGCCAGGTAACAGATTAATTATGTTATGTTGAATGAAGATGGGAGACGCGACCATGATTCGAACTCGGGACCTTGAGTTTAGCGCGCCGATGCATCCAAAGGGAGTCGCCTCACATGAAGAGAGTAGTCTCTACGAGACCACCTCAGAGGACTTTGGGTCTCCCAAGTTGAATGAAAATGGAAGACGAGGCCGGGAGGCGAAGCATGAGCGCGCTAAGCTCAAGGTCCCGAGGTCGAATCTCGGTCCCGTCTCCTATTTTAATTCAACGAAACATAACTAAATAAGTAATTCAAGTTGTGTTAAAATTCAAGTTCCTTGCCGGTTTTATTCGCTTCGCTAGGAAGGCGTGTACTAGGTCACTTTAGTGGCGACAAATCATAATCATTAGATCTTTTGCAGTAACTTAAGACGGCGTTGAGACGCTTCGCTGATCCTCGTAATGTTGCCACGATTATAAGATTCTTTAACAAACCTTAAAATGTTGAATAAATAGTCAAATTATTTTCCAACGGTACCACAAATTCACAAATCAACCAGGGTTAAGAAGAGGTTAAGTCGTTACTGGACACGTCACTTGCTGCTGCAATCAACGAGATATCCACATTGAAAAGAGGTGTGGACGAAATTTACACAACCGAGAAAATAAAGGGAGAAAATGTGTGATTTATATCTTAAATCATTAGCGTGGGAGATCCCGAGACAAAACTAAAACTAGAAAAAAATCTATATTTTCGTAATAACGTACTATTTCCTTTGATAATATGTTTTTATAATTTTTTTCCATCGAACTATGCTATTTCAATTTTTTATTCATCGAACTATGCTATTATAAGAAAAAGAGAGTCATCAACGGTGATTTCCCTCTCAGGGTCCTCAGATTTAAGTTTAAAAATTTATTCATACTTAATTCATGAGCTGCTCCAATAGGGATTTATTTTCGGGGTTCTACAACCTCCAAACCAAATGCACAAGGAAGTTGGAAGATCCAAGGAGAATCTATCCAAATTCGACCATTCTGTCGCAGCATTTTTCTGTGGGGCTTTACGGCTTGTCGGCATCGAGGTTAGAGCCCTAAAATTTGTCCAGGTAGAGAAAATAAGGAGAGCAAACATGACTTCCCGCGTGTGGGACTCGCCGAATGATTCAGCCATACCCACTAAAACCCTCATGAATTACAACATATCAAAACATACATCAAAACTTTGTGGACAAAAAATGAAGCGGGGGACACAAAGTTGAGGAAAATTAAAGATATCCAAACCATAATAGCGTCAAGATCGAAAAGAACAAGAAGTGACCAAGGAAGGTCAGGAAAGAGAAAGGAAGGAGCATGGCACAAGTAACTGGAAGCAAGCAATGCCAGAGTCAGCTCGGGGCCCCGTGTTTGCCAAACATGTTCATACTAGATGTAAGTCCCCTGGGAGGGTTAGACAGAGCAGACCCTATGGTCTGAGTCTCACCATTAAATAAAAACATTTATTATTATAAGAACGGTATATTGATTCTTCCTGAGACATGCAGTAGAAACTCACCAATAGAACGACCAAAGAGGGTGGAATTGGTTAAGAGAGTGTCCACGAAGAACATGGAATCCGACGAGCAAACAGGATTTCGATGAACTCGAGATCTCATAAATAATTTATTCTTCCAGCGATATATCAAAGTGTTAATAATATTCGAAGCCTGTCAAATGCCTCATAAATTTCGTTTTGTCAAATCTCCTTCTTCAGATATTTTTGTTTGAAAGGATTGAAATATAAAGTGAGTCAAGTAAACGTCTTTCTGTCCACCAAATTTATTATTGCCGGTTTATTCAATGTATGGTCCAAATCGATTTATACTCTCCTAATGGAAATTAACGAAACAGAGGTCGGTTTAGGTTCAACTTCGGTGTTCACTCGTCTTGTTTAGAAAGTTTTGTAATTCGTTACACTAAATGTACATTGATTTACACATCGACTCATATTTCATTCTCTATCTTGAATATTACGTAAAATCTTATTCTTCCTTGAAATTATTTTTCTTTCGGCGACGTTGAATAAATAACGATTTAAACAATGTAGCCGTCAAACAAATGTACATGTTCACAGCGTCAAAAAGTAAGAATTAAGTGGGGCTTTACTTTTTTTTTTTGTGTGTGTGTGTGTGGGGTGCTTTACGGCTCATGTCTACATCAAAGGTCATTGGAGCCCGAAAAACTTGTGCAGGTAGGGAAAATGCAGTTACGCACTAAGGAGAGACAAGATGACTCTCCCCGCGTGTGAGACTCGCCGAATGACTCAACAATACCCACTAAAAACCCTCCTGATCTACAACACACCAAAACATATCTCACAACATACATCAAATTCGGGGGGGTGGGGCTAAAATGAAGGAGGTACATGACTTGAGGGGGGCAAAGAATAAGAGGGGACAAAAAATGAGAGGAATGAGGAAAATGAAAGATATCCTAACCATAATAGCGTCGGGATCGAAAAGAACATTTTTTTTGTGGGGCTTTAGGGCTCGCCAACATCGAGGTCATTAGAGCCCATGCAAGTAGGGAAAAATGCAGTTTCGCACCATAGAGAAGAGCCGTAATGACTCTTCCCCGTGTGTGGGACTCGCCGAATATCTCGACCATACCCAATAAAAATCCCTCCTGAAATCAATAAATATCTAAATACAAAGATGAAAGAAAAGAAAAGAAAAGAATACAGAATACCAATACATTTCGCAAAAAAGAGACAATTTTTAAATATTATATTTTCGAATTACAGAAACGAACGATGAAAACTAAGACAGTAAAGATGAAAAGGGAATGCAAATTTTAAACCCTCCCGAGAACTTGTGGGAGGAGCCCCGATCTACTCATAAAATTCAATAGTTTGTTAACATTAACCGTTTCATTTCCGAGAATTGTTAGTAAATCTGCAGCCAGACCAATTTGTCTCCGTATTCTTGAGTATCTTCTGCAATCAGTTAGTAGGTGACGCACTGTCAGAGAACAGCTACACTCCTCACAAACGGGTTCATCATCAAAGAGATACCTATGAATGAGAGGACAATGTCCTATACGCAAGCGGGTCAGCAAGACCTCGTCGCGCCGGGCTAACCTACAGGAACTGCTCCATGACTTAACAGAAGATTTTATAAGTCGGAGCTTATTCCTTTCAACAGCTAACCACCCATTGCTCCATTCACTCAGAATCCTTATCTTGATGGAATTTAGGACATCTCGTTTTGGAATCGTGGAGAAATCCACGCGATTCCTGAGGCATGCAGTCTTTGCGGAATCGTCTGCTTCCTTATTTCCTCTAATACACACGTGTCCGGGCACCCAGCAAAACATTATGTTCTTTCCGTCACTTTGCAGTGAGAAAAGTACATCCTGGATGTTCTGGATCAGCTTATCAGTTGGATACATGTGAAGAATACATATCAGCTGGATACACTCGAAAAGAACAAGAGGTGACCAAGGGAGGTCATGAAAGAGAAAGGAAGGAGCCTATCACAAGAAAGTGGAAGTAATGCCAGACTCAGCTCGGGGCCCCGTGTTCGCCAAACACGTACTTAGTAGTAAGTCCCCTGGGGGATAAGAATTAAGTCAATATCTGCTTTATATCGAGTTTAATTCGCCCAAATTCTCTTGCAGCTCAGGGGTAGCATACTTGCCTGCCATCCAGACACTCCGGGATCAATTCTCGGAGGGACCAGAGCTAAAATTTGTAGCTTTTTCCATAATGTTCCAGTTCATATAGATGTGACTACTGGGAAGGAAACCCTCATCCTTCTATCCATTTCCTATTATCCTAGTTTCACTAACTCTGAGTATTATTAACTACTTCTACTAACACCTCCACTTTGGCCAAGCTGTTGGTAAACCCAGCTAAGCAGCCCACCTACTAACAATGGCCTACCTACCAACTCCTACCTCCTATCGCCCCATGTAGGTATACAATCAATAGCACATAACATTTCTTATTTACAAGTACTACTACGAAGTAACTGTTCAAAAAAAAAAATCTTTCTCGGTAGTAATAATTTGTATTATATTCTTAAATTCTTAAATTAACATTCACGCTCGAAAAATACATAATACCTTTCAATTTGCTCTAAATGTATTTGAGATTTAAGCTTGGAACGTGCACAGTCGTATGAACCAACGATGCGTTAAGGAGATTTAATTGGTTTACTTATTATTTAAGTTGCTTCTTTAAGTTGTCTTGATAAGCTAGCTCGTGTCTGACGTGATAACTTGTAGAGGTCAACAACACGAGTAAAATGAACGAGCATGTGACAAAACTGAGTTTATCCAAGGTTTTGACGCGAAGACGTTCCATTTTACTGGTATACTTGAATTACGCGGATAAAACGTTCAGGTGTACATTAGCGTATACTACCCGTTTTAGAAGTTAGCAACATGCAAGTGTATTCGGTATGTATTAAGATTATACTTATATAAGATTTGGCTCATTATACTGATAAATGAAAGCAGTTACAAACTGCGTACAACCACGTGGAGGACAATACACTAATGTACTTTCCGGAAATACATGCATCAAAACACAATATATAAAACAACAAACACGGGAACTTTTTGAAAAAAATTCTCTTTCAATAGAGATGTTTTAATTTTTTTTAACCCTAAAATCACAACTTGTAGCTGGAGATAATTCGTTTATTCGACAGACGATCGTTAATAACTAGGAATATAGCAAAATCGATCTTTTTAAAGGCAATATTGAACTCGAAGTTTGTTTGTTTTTCTCTTTTTTTATATTCTATCTGGCACTATACCGAAATTATAACATTCTGCTGACTGCATATTTTTTGTAAGGAGCGTGCAATGTCATACATACATACGATCCTGATCACGTCGGTCATTTTGATGCATTAGGTTCTATAAAAACTGAACGATTCCTTCCTTGGGGAGAACGAAATGTCTCATTGCTATAGTGATATTGGTATAACAGTACAGTGAAGAAATTCAAAGAGGCTGTCTAGCAAGTAAAACGTATAATGTTAACTTCAACAAAATGTACCTGAATCTTCGAAACTGCCATCTCTGAAAATGCTCTGTGATTTTGTAATTAGACTATGTAATGGAATTGACTGAGCTGCACGTGCGCAAAGATGTNCCCCCCCCCCCCCCCCAAAAAAAAAAAAAAAAATTGGCCACAAATTCAAATAAAAATTTCTTCGGAACATAGTGAGAGTTGCAAGATTTCCTGTGTACTTCGTTCATAGAAAAACAAATTCATTGTAATTAATAATGTAATTCTACAAAAAATATTAACGATTATGTGTTTGAACTCCAATAATGAATTTAAATCTTGAGCATAAAAGTGCGAATGATTTCAATCCCATTTCCTCATTCGCTGTAATTCTAATGATTCCTCGACTTAATTATCATGTGATTTAACTTAAATTACGTAAAAAAAATTTAACAACACAACACCGGCACCAAATATTTGAAAGTATCTTATTAAAAATTCCGCACAATATTTAGGCGGACCAATCAATGAGGTTCAACCTTCAAATCGCGATTTCCCCACCCCCACCCATATTTCTTTGCGATCAATAACAGTACAAATTCCACTACACAGTGGAGGGTATAGAAAATGGCGAATAAATAAACGAAGTTCATGATGGATAGAACATTATTCAGATCTATTCTAGGAGCCAAAACAACAAAAGCAAACAACTCTACAAAACGTAAAATGAAAATATATTGAGCTAATCTCGCAGACAAGTGAATGCTTACCTCAGTAAACAACAAAAAACGATGGTTTCCGAATATTATTACGAGAATCTATTGAATTTTGTCGGTAATTAACAATTTGATCATAACAGAAATATTTCACTTGCTACGTTTTTTTTTCTTGTAAAACGTGAGTGTTTGTATATTTTTTTATTTGCAGTTCTGCAATTAATTAAAATACCATTAACAATATTTTTAAGATAATCATCACGCTGTATTCTTGTTAAATTGTAAAGTGATCAGAAATAATTTCATTCATGAAAGATACACGTTGTCCATTATATCGGCTATGGGATGCAAAAAGCAAAAATTAGTTTAGATATAAGTTTTGAACGTAACTCGACTCAAAGTTTGGAGAAAGGGATCTTCTTGCACAAAAGATTAATGGAAGGGGTCATTAACGCAAATAGGATACTTCATGAATTTTAAGAAAAAGGTACATAAATGCATGTAATTTTATTTTTAAAGATCGTCTTAAAAACTAAGTAATATTTGTCGTCCACCACCATGATTATCTTTAACAAAAACATCGTGTTGAAAATAATAAAATAGCATGTCATTAGAATACATCACAACAACCTCAAAATATGCAGTGCTATCCTTAAATCCAGATATCTTCCCACATGAATAGTGCGGCTATTTCAAGTAGAAGTAGCCTCATGCGCCATATTGGATCTAAAATGGTGTCAGAAAATATGGTGTAACGCTGGAACAGAAATCGCATAGCTCCAAATTCGACACTTGATCATCTTTAAACAAATTATTGAACAAAACGAAAGATCGTAATTAAATTGCTGGGAGTCATCCTGATAAAAATAAAGACTTTTATTTTATTTCCAAATTTTATAACCGAACGAGTCTTTACCAAGACTGGATTTTTAAAAGTCAATTCTTGTCATAAGTTACCCCATTAACAAAAAGTTCCTTTTGTAGTAAGAAACTGCATTGTGTAACATTTATATTGTTCATAGTTTATAAATATCGGACTCGTGTCTGTGTTTGTTGGTTGTCGTTGTTTTTCCTCCTCCTCCCTTGGTGTTTTAGCGTTCGTGAAGGTCAAGGTCATTAGAGCCTTATTTTTGCCGTGCTGAAACTTTGTTAGTAAGGAAAATTGGGGGTGATTTATTATTTTGAACGTGGTATAGTGTACCGGATATAAATGAAATTTTGATTTTGCACACCACGAACAACACGGTGAAATACATTTTATTTTAGTAATAATGGACACATTACAATAGCACACTGAGCTGACCGTATTTTTTTAGTACATGAGTTGAGTAAGTTGTGTATATTATTCATTTCACTTGAACGATAATGTTGAATAGATTTGTTACACATATATTGTTGGGAGCTGAATACATGACTTTCGGATGCGACCACAAGTGGAGGATGAACTCCCCTACCGTCGCAGGAGTTAAATTATCAGTTGATACGGACAGATAACATAATTGAATACGACAGTTAAGTTTAGAGAAGATGAGAAGTTCAAACTTCGTATAGTAGTGCCGGATGTTTCGTAAAAATGTTATCTTCAAGCTTCGCTGGTTGGGAACATAGCGATTGCAATATCACTCTCAGGTCCCGACTATTTTGGAATAACTAAACACAACATTCTATAGTAATGAGCCTAAAAATTCCATTGTAGTGTTACGGCAAATTCTCGTTTTTGTTAAGAAAATGTTCAGCCTTACAATAATAGTTTCACATCACTTATGATCATTAATGTTACTCAGATCTAATATTTTCGCATGTCGCGAATGAGATAATCAGTGAGAATGAGTGAAATATACAGAAACAAATGATTTTATCAATCTTCATTTTTTTTTAAATTTCGAAACAAATCAAGGGTGTTTCATTGAAAATTCAGTGAGTCAGAAATTATTTCACAATTCGTTCATATTAAAATCAATGCTCATCAAAAATAAATTTTTCATTTCGTCTCATAAATGATACCTGAGAGTAGTTGAATTTGAGAATCCGTTACCTACTTTTTGAGAGAGAGCGAGAAGAAGAAGAGTTTACTTGCAGTGTGGGACGCGACTAAAAACGAAAGTAATTAAAAACAAACAGTTCAATACGAAAACACCTTGAAATTCAGAGACGTACGTTAAAATACACTTTTAGAAGAGTTACTGTTGTTTTTATTTCTCTTCTTCATAATTTTTTATGATAGTACCTTGAAAATGAACCCAATTTTTAATATACGTAAGGTTCTCCGATGAAATTCCTGCTTGTTGTTGTAACGTTGAAACACGATGTAGGAGCTAAACGTTAGATTTGTAGTCAAGATTGAACCTTCTCGCTAACGTCCTCGAAGAGTTTGGATGCTTTTCAAACATGGTAGGACGGATGTTAGAAAGGAGAGGTTATACATGTACACACAAAATAATGTGCACAAAAATATATGTACTATAGGGGTATATTAATTACATGGCAATTTCTTAAAGCATAAATAAATTTATGGTAAAAGAATGTGCAGAATATTAACAAGAAACTTATATCCAGGAGAGAAAGTAAGTGATTCTCTTTAACTTTTAAGTATATAAGATGTGTTGAAAAGATTTGTTACATTTCATTGTTAGAAGAAAAAAGAGAATTCTTTTAAAAATTATTTCTCTTATTGATTTTCGCAGTGTTCGTTCGCACAAGTACATTTATTAATAATTGATGTATCATTAGAGACACGTTTCAATTTGAAGAAGAAAAAAGGCCTAATAATAATGGAGACTACATACAAAGGACAGGGAAAGTGTAAAGAATACGTCAGATGGGACCTTTAACAGAACCTATAATAAAAAGACTAAAATATTTCTCTCTGTGAGTCACTTTTCTCCTCATAAATGGCGGTAACTTCGTATATTTGAGCAAACGATATGATCGGTGCAAGAGAGATAAAAACAAATAAACTTAACATAAAGCAAATAGAATAATGCAGGAATAGAAATTGTATTCAGACGCGTCCAAACTTGTCTTTTTACAGTAGAACCCAGACATGTTTTTACAACGTTGTAGTGCCATTATGCGATGACATAATAGAACACAAGGTAACATAACTGCGCATTCCAACAAACAAAACACTACCAGTAGAAGGGAAGAAAGAGATTCGCTGGGTAGAACGTTTTTCGGTCTCTTCATAAAAAGGTCTCTAGGATTGGGTTTCCGCTAACAATTCATTGCTAGTATCCACCCACTCATACTTCGGCAGGACTGGCTTCAGAGAATTGCATTGTGTATATACTCTCCCCATCCAGGTCCGGGTTTTTCTGTTCTTCTACGGGTAGAGATGAATTTCATACACAAACTGTCTAAGGCCTGGGCAAGGGATGCTGGTCACATATCTTCTCTCCCGAATTTTGAATGTTTATAATTGTTAGGATGTATAAACAATATTCACCGAACAATTTAAAGAATTAATAATAATACGTAAATCATATAACATTTTTGTATCCTATTAAATATAAATCTTTTGATATTTTGTCGAAACTAAATCGCCTAGCCAGGGCCTCGGCACTGCATGGTCGACCTACGGTTGCTCAAAATATACTTCAGACTGCGCTAGTGTAGTCAGAAATTACCTGTAATAGTGACTATGACATCCGCTAGATCGCTCTTATTCAACACTTCAGATCAGATTCGAAAGCAACGGTGGCAACGGCCATCACCCGCCATCAGCGCCTGGCTAACTTATTTTTTATTATTTTCTTAGCAGTGTGCTTAAAGGTTAAATGGACCTGCCAGATGGCGACGGAATTGACGCGATGGTCCCTTGCTTGTTTCCGAAGAGTAAATTAGTTCTCTGACCTCCATGTGGCCACGCGCAGTTTATAACTGCTTTTTTGACAATAAATGTTACTAATATTTTAAAACATTAGAGATCTACAAGTAAGCTAGTTCATATTTCAGGCGCTTTTTCCGAGTAATGGAGTGAATCGAATGATTAATTAGTTGCATACGTTTGTCATAATGCGTCTATTTCTTCTCCGTTATTTTCACCTTTCCCGCTGTGACTCTTCTTAGCTCCTCATATATACCTCACCCGACCGTATCCCAAGGACTATTTTAAGCGAGTCGGGAAAGGTAAAAATTAGATCACCCGACATAATAAATTACCCGAGTTAATAATAAAAAACCCGAGAAATAAATGCTCAATGGTCCAAACATTCTAACGCTGAATCAAAAATTCACATTTATTTCGCTTGTGACTGTGACATTTACACACTCGCACTTCAAAACATCCAGAAATATATTCTTTGGAATTCGTTAAAAAAACTGTAATAACCTTAAAAAAAGTGCAAATTTACTCCAGCAAAATAACGAGCATTTAATGTTACGTACCTTTCACAATCGTAGTTCTAGAAGTCGGAAATGTTTGCAAGTGCGACAAAAACTTGAGTGCTCTTACATCTTTAAACGCATTTTTAAGCAATCGAAAATAGAGAAAATGTAGGTATAGAATATTTAACATTTTCATTATCGTTTTAGAATAACAATCGAAGAAATAGTTGTTGTTTTTTTTTTGTTTTTTTTGTTTTTTTGTGTGTGTGTGTGAAATATAGAAAAATTATATTATACTGAGCTTTTAGATACAGGATACTGAATTTATACTGAATTTCAAAAACAGATACACCTCAGAGATGTTCTATACTAAACCAACCTATAAAATGTTTAAGTTCGTTAACACTTGTATGTACGAGCGACTTTCTCAGAAACATATCAATTTTGTATGAGCTGGTGTCATATAAATACTCTTTGACATGTCGTACCACAGGACCTTAGACACATCCCGATACATTTTGTACGAGCTTCATTTAGGATATACATGTATGCACATATCAAGTCGTAATCGCATTTGCGCATGCGCGGAACTCGTGTCCAGAACGCGTTCCGTCATGTTTGTTTACATTCTGTGTTCTTTGTACTTTGTCTCACTGTTGTTATACGTTTTTCCCATAGCCTATTAACTCCTGTAATCTTCAGTGTTGAGTTGTGTATATTGTAGTAACTAGTTAAATCTAGATTAGTTTATTTTCTAATATTAGTTCGTGTGCTTCCCTCGCGATACACCAACAATTCCCTTATACAAATGGCGGTGTGTAAGGTAGAAGTTTCTGGGCTCATATACATTCCAAACTTTCGAAAATTTGCGACATTATATATATA
>NNCF01126020.1:252405-268202 GCA_002313205.1 Laupala kohalensis | reverse complement strand
GAGAAGGAATGGTCGAGGAAGCTGATGAATTAAATCTCTGAGGGAGTTCTCCGAGAAATCTCGTGTCGGAGGAAGATATATAGAACACACGGTTATAGATGGTACTCTGTGAAGTTTGACTGCTATTGCCTGGATGTGGGTTTGTCGGGGAACAGGTGAGCAGAGGATTGTGTTTCTAACAAACACGGCAACTCCTCCTCTTGCTCGATCTCCCGTGGTGTCGTCATACCTGAAGCTGCTGTATCCTCGCAGAGAGGGTGAGTGTTCTGGTAAAAGGTGTGTCTCTTGTAGACAAATACATATCGGATTACGACGCGCTAAGAGATGTAACTCTTCACGTTGACTTCTATAACCATTAAGGTTCCACTGAAGTATGGAGGCCATTAGTGTTAGGAGCCTCCGGGGTCAGGTTCGTGAACGTGTATTTCCGCGTCACCATCGGACAATTCACGTTCTGACTCCGAGGAAGAAAGCACAGAGACGTTCTTTTTACGCTTGTGCGATTTCTTACTTGGTGTTGTACTTTGTTTCAAAATGTTTACAGGGTTCAGGGGTTTAGCCCTAGAACCATGCTTTGTCTTAATCTGTGTCTTTGTTAAAGTTTTAATACTACTTGTTATTTTTGTAGTCGATGGACGAGCTGTTGATGTTGTTTTGGTTTTTTCGGGAAAGGCTGAATCATTTTTCTTGCCGCATTTACACTGGCATGTGCACGACGTTGTCGTTGACACGTCAGGGAAATCGGCCTGAACAGATACGTTCTTCATCTGTTTTGGAGTCTTGGCTGCGGTGGAATAACTGGTAGAAAATACAGGGTGTAAAGCCCTGTATTTCTTCCGCGCTTCACCGTACGGGATCTTCTCCGTAGTTTTTATTTCCTGAATATTCTTTTCTTCAAGAAAGGCGACACACTCCCTGCTCCATACCGGGTGACTGCCTGTGCAATTAATGCACTTTGCAGGCCCTGGGCATGAGACGCCGGGTTCGTGTGCCTCCTTTCCGCACTTTCCACAGGTGTCACGTCCCTTACACGATGTCGTCGTGTGTCCAAACCTCTGACACTTGAAACAGCGCAGAGGATTTGGAATAAAGGGACGGATCGGCAGGTTCAGCCATCCAGCCTTCAGATCTTTTGGTAGTTTAGGACAGTCAAATGTCACGATGAAGGAACTGGTCTTCACGAGAACACCATTAACCTTCCTCATGATTTGACTGACCTCAACTACGTGGTCAGCCTCCCATTCCACAACTAGTTCTTCCGTTGACATGTCCATTATGTCCCTGCAAGTTACGACCCCCTTGCTGCGATTAAGCGCAGCATGAAGCTCCCACTTCACAGGGAACTCTCCCAACAAAGTACACTTTAAAAGTGCCAACGCTTGCTTGTTGGTGTTGGTTTCCAACAGCATTGACCCATTTCTCAATCTTTTTATAGATTTCAGAGTACCAACCAAACCCTGCAATCCTTTGTAGATATAGAACGGGGATACCTTTTCAAGTGTCCCGTCTATACGTGACATGACAATAAAAACATTTTCGTGCGAAAAGTTCTGTAGCTTATCCTTATTTTTATCTGAAGCATGAGGGCTCTTAGCCCTCGGCCGCTTCGCAGACCCTGAGGCGGAGTACTTACCTTGCGACTCGCCCACTTCGCAAGGCAGGGGAATTGATGAATCAGTTATTGTTCCCACGAGTTCGGGGGAAATAAATGTCCGGTGACGTGGAGCCCCCGCATCACGCCACTAAGCCTTGCTCAACTGAGGTGCGGCAGTTGCCCCAGAGGTTGAAACGCTAGAGAGTGTTTGACCTCAACACCCATTCACCTCATCGGCGCGTAACACACCTTGAGGTTGAGGGTTTTTTTATAGAGGTTTAATCCTTCCTCGCGACCCGGCCAATGAAGGCAAGATCTCCGCCCTTTAAAACAAGCAACTTTCCACCATCGCGCCAATGGTGGTCGCTGAAGCATGTCCAAAGGTTACGGTGTCCGAGGACTGGTGGCGCAGTACCAGTTCCCAGCTCGGGGCCGTGGGTTCGCCAAACCCATACTCAGTGTAAACTGAGTTCCCTGCGGGGGAAAGAAGAAAAAAGAGAAGAAGAGGAAAGAGAAGAAGAGGAAAGAGAAGAAGAGGAAAATGAAAGATACCCTAGCCCTAATGGCGTCGGGATCGAAAAGAACAAGAGGTGACCAAGGAAGGTCAGAAAAGAGAAAGGAAGGAGCATGGCACAAGTAAGTGGAAGCAATGCCACACTTAGCTCGGGGCCCCGTGTTCGCCAAACACGTACTTACTAGATGTAAGTCCCCTGGGGGGAACATTGTTTTTAACCAATTTCTGGTCCATGTTACAAAAACAAAATTCCAACTTCTCGTTTGCGACTTAGAGGTGGCGTTTGAATACATTCTCATAATTGCATAAATATTTCGTAATTTTGTATTTTCTAATGAGCTAATAGTTTTAAATAAAATAATCATGCATATGTTTCATTCGCGATTTCTTTTAAAAGCAATGTATTCAACGGCTAAATAAATAATTCCAAGAATTTCATTCTGCTTATTACCTTATTAAGTTATTAGATATAATGATTTTTTGGAAGTTATATATGTAAAAAAAAAATAACGTAATATCACGCAAATTTATGCTGTTGTCTTTTAGCAACTTTGGTGCCGTGAGTTATCTTTTCTAAAAGAAATAAGTGCGTTTAAAGATACAGGGAGAAGTCTAAAGATTTTTACGTGCAGAGATTTCCACGTGAAATTGTTCTTCACAATTACCAATATCATAATTTCTAGAAGACTCTACTGACTCCGCTGACAAACGTCACATTTGTTTCATGCAATCTCATTTGAGAAAGTTCAGAGAAATTGTTGTGTTTATAAAATACTATTCCGTGTGTATAAATTGATCGATTGGTGGCAGGAATACGTCTGGTAAAAGTAACTATACATTTCAGGATACAAAAAAAAAAATTCATGAAGAATTGTGACAATTCCACAATAAACCAATATAATAATTTAAGTAGATATTGTAACCGTAAATCCCCCACGCAAAATCGCTGACGTTGAGCCGACTTTCGACGTCTACATCGAGTCGAAGGGCGACGTCGAATGAACGACACCGTATTTTTCGAAATTTCAAGTCGAGACAATGTCATTGAGCGACGTCGAGACGACGATAATAAACAACGTTGTTCCGACGTCGAATAAATGTCGTCGTCCCGAAGTCGTATTTCTCGGAATTCGAAGACGAGAAAACGTTATGCAACGTCGTAACACTCGATAAAATACTACGTTTTGAGATCGACTCGAAGATCGACGTTAAGATGACAACTTAATAATAATAATAATTGTCAATATAAGAGGATAAAAACCTAGGACACATAACCATGATGCAGTAGCTCAGTGGTAGCGTGCTCGTCTGGACATGGAAAGGATCCGAAATCGAAACACCCCGTAGACGGACTTGAAAGACAGAGATCGTAAAACAACGCTCTTATAGGAATTAATGTTACAAACCTAAAGATATGGTTTAATAAGCAAAGATAATATGATACATGTAAGTTGAAATAAAAACGAAAGTTTAACATATTCAAGAAAGTTGTGTTACGACGTTCTTTTGCGTCGCTATATGGCGTAGAATACACTTATTTACGATGTCGTTCTCCGATATTGAAACGATATTACATGCATACGCGTACTGAGACGTCGCCACGACTTTGACGACGTTGTAACGACGACGTTATGACTCAAAATTTCTACGTGGAACAGGTTACTTACCTCGGACACAGATAATAAAGGTTGAGCCTCAGGAAAATTGTAAAGGTATCAACATCCACAAAAAAAATACACAACGAAAAATATTAATGTAATGCACTTATAAATGAACTTTCGACTGAAATACTTGTCTTGAGTACTGTCAAATATCAAGTGTTTTTGTCTTCCTGATAGTACTACTAATATTGCAAATTTTTTAACAAATACAAACGACATTAATAAAATACAAGAAATTTATTCTAAGTTGATACTCGAGACTTTACGGCTCGTCGACATCGAGACCATTAGATTTTTTTTTTTNGGGGCTTTAGGGCTCGTCAACATCAAAGGTCATTAGAGCCCTTAAAACTTGTACAGGTAGGGAAAATGCGGTTACGCACTAGGGAGAGCCGACTAGACTCTCCCCGCGTGTGGGACTCGCCGAATGACTCGACCATACCCACTAAAAACTCTCCTGAATTACAATATCTCAAAGAAAAAAGTAAATTGAGAGGGGGGAAGTAAATTCAAAGCAATAGGCCAAATAGAGAATTAAATCCAAACCTCCCCAAGAACTTGTGGAAGGAGCCCCTTTTTGTGTATGGATTTCAGTAATGACATACGAAAAAAGATTAGATACCCCTTCTTCATTACCCATAATACCCTCGTGCCCAGAAACCCAACAAATTACTATTTGAAAATTTTAAACCTCTAGATGGATTATTAGATTCTAACAAATTAGCTTATTAGATGAGACCCCGAGATGCACGTCGGGGGAATCGTTGATTGGGAGACTTCGGTTGCTTGAAGTACGTGATGGTTGAAGAAGGTGACGATTTTGACGTGGAGGTCGATGTTTCCTTTTTAAAATCAATTTTAAATTTTGAAGGGATAAGTATTTTGCATCCTGTTATTGCCTCCTTGAAGGCGACTTGGTCATGCAAAGACGCCTCAACTCCATTTTCACACATCTCTAGTTTCATCACTTCTTGAAGCGCACAATAAGTCGCAGTTTATTCCAACGAGACGCGTTTCATGAATTGAGAAAACCAAAATGCATACAACAAATTTTGTAAAAATACAAACAGAATTACAATGTATTTTTTGAACCTAAAGATTTACGTAAAGTGTTAAATGAGTGACTTCAATTTCACGTAACAATTAGTTTATTTTCTCTATGAGGATAGATTGTGCCGTCGAAGTGAGTAGCAATCAGCGCTCCATTCCCTGCTACTGAGGCACTTTAATAAATTCAGAGATTTTAATGTTCTTGCTCTTCAATCCAATTCAGTCTTTGATCAAAAATTAGACCTAAGAATTTCACAAAAGGATAGAATTTGAGAACGTTATTTCCCAGGGTGAGGTGAGGTTCTATCAGAAGGCTTGGTTTTCTACTGAAAAGAACACAGCGTGTTTTCTCAGCAGAGAAACGAAAACCTGTCGTTTTCGACCAGTGGTATAATCTATTAAGGACGAGTTGGATTTGTCGCTCCGCACCTGTGACACTCTGTGATGAACAAAAGATAGCAAAGTCATCGACAAAAAGAGAGTGTAAAACAGGATTCTTTACAGCAGACGTTATGCTGTTTATGGCCACTGCAAAAAAGGTCACACTCAAGACTGAGCCCTGAGGAACACCGTTCTCCTGATGAAGGAGATCCGAGGTGTCTCTTCCAATTCTATAGCGAAAGGAACGTTGATCCAAAAAGGACATGAGCATCAGAGGATGACGTCCTATAAATCCCCAGGCATAGAGTTGTTGTAGAATGCCATGACGCCAAGTAGTATCGTAAGCCTTTTCGATATCAAAGAATATTCCGATGAGATGTTGTCTTCGGACGAAAGCATCTTGAATTGCTGATTCCAGGAGAAGTAAGTTGTCCAGGGTGGAATGGAACTTCCTGAAACCACACTGAGATCGACTCAGCAAGTCATGCCGTTCAAGATACCAGACGAGACGTCGGTTGATAATTCTCTCCAGAGTTTTACCAACACAACTCGTCAAGGCAATGCTTCGATAACTACTAATGTTCGTTTTGTCCTTACCTGGTTTTAGTAAAGGGATAAGCGTTGCTTCCTTCCAGGAATTAGGGAATACTCCCTCGGACCAAGAAAGATTAAAGATATCCAGAAGATATTCTTTCGACTCGAGACTGAGTTGTCTCAGCATTTCATAATGAATGGAATCAGGGCCAGGAGCAGTGTTGTGGACTGTCGCTAGAGCTGACTCAAGTTCCCACATAGAGAAGGGAGAGTTGTAGGGTTCCCAGTTGGTGGAACGAAAGTCAAAAGATGTGCTCTCTGCTGTTTCCCTTTCTCTCGCGAAATCAGGATCGCACCTCGTACGATTTTGACTCCAACACAGGAGCACACTTCTGGAAGAATCGTTGTTTCGCTTGGTCAAAATTCTTAGTAGTAACGATTATCCGGCACCAGATGTCACTCACTTCAAATAAGAAAGTAACTGAATTTGAATATTAAACAATCATTCGCTCAGAAGCAATGTTTTAAAGCAGACATTTATCGAGAGGATAATATGGAGGAAATCAGTCTGAGAACGCGCAGCATATTGTCGTAAAAACTTCAGTGGCATTCCATCTTGTTTCTTAAGTATTCAAATGATTGTTTCCGTATATTCAACGAGTGTACTACTTGAAAATTTGTGTAATTATGTGTAATCAACCCATTATACTTTTGTGTTTTACATGTAAGTCTCGTGGAAACCGCTGAGGCGAACAATATTGCTACAGATAGTTGTCACCTATCTCTAATCAATTAGACGCCGTAAGCAAATATACCGCTTCTTTCTGATTTCATCGACATATATCGTCCAAATCATGTTCTATCCTTCTTTTCACACGTTTAAAAAATAAAAGTTCAACTACGTTCTTCCTAAAAATCTTTACTATATCCTTAACTAATTTCGTCACGAGCGTTTCAGGGGTTTAGTCTTGATACGGTAGCAAAATAACCGATACACTATGGCATTTCGCGTTTGTATATTAGTGTGGATTTGTATGAAAAATTCTATTATTTTATTAAGTCTATTTATTAATGTAAGTCGAATCAACGGTATAGTCTACGGTAAGTTTGATATTGCCTCTCATCAGTGAATGCTATTTATTATTTTTCAGAAATTCAATGGCTAAATAAACATTGAAAATAGCATACCAAAAACCCAATATCTATCATTTGAAGTATAAGAATATTCAAATAAAGTACTATACGTTGTTTTGTTTGTTTTTTTGTTTTTTTTTTTGAGGGGGGAGCTTTACGGCTCGTCAACATCGAGGTCATTAGAGCCCTTGCAGTTGCGGGAAAAAAATGCAGTTTCGCACCATAGAGAAGAGCCGTAATGACTCTTCCCCGTGTGTGGGACTCGCCGAATATCTCGACCATACCCACTAAAAAACCCTCTTGAATTCAACAAATATCTAAATACAAAGATGAAAGAAAAGAAAACAATACCAATATAGTACTATACGTTTTCTTTATTTCTTAACATATTAACCCTCTCATTAACAATACGATCAAAACAGGAAAACAAATTTATTAAACAAAATATTTCTTCTACTCATGGTTTACGATTTGGAAAATAATTAAACATCAGCAAACAATACCATAATGCGGGATATTCCCAGGATTTAAAAGTACATGACTTTTCTCGAAAATTATCAGAAACGTAATCACAGCTCCTATCCTTGAAAAAGTAGACCGTCAATATCGGATAAGAATTCGATAAACCTCAGTCCGTAATTGCGAAGGACTATATTCAGACTTTTTGTAACTGCTACTTAAAATTAAAACAAAAACATTAAGATGGAATATTCAATTTATCCGCAATCGGGTGTTTCCCCCACACAGAGTAACAGGAACGTGTGAAATGAAGTAATTGGTAAATACTGACGAACTCGCCAGAACCCAAAACGTTCAGACCTTTTCCCTTCATTAACAGAATCCCTCAGACGTGGGACTCACAATATTCTGAACTATTACGTCAAAAATAATTATCCCACGAAGAAAAATAGTGTCGCAACGACATAGTCAGTAAAGAACGTCGTGAAGACCTCGTCAACGCGAACGCAAGTGACATCGATTCAACGTCGGAGAACGGCGTCGTAAAAAAAAAAATGCTTATTCGACGTCAAAACAACGTCGTCACACGACTTTCTTTAATATGTTGAACTATCATTTTTATTTCAACTTTTATGGAAATTATCCATCCTCATTGCTTGTTAAATCATATCATTAGGCTTGTAACACTCATTCCTATAAGAACGTTGTTTTACAATCTCCGTCCTTCAAGTCCGACTACGAAGTGATTCTAGAGTCCGTTCCATCTCCAGACAATCACGCTACCATTAAGCTTCCGCTACATGGTTAAGGGTCCTAAGTTTCTCTTCTCTTATATTGGTGTGTCTTACTACTGGTACCATGAATAGTAAACCAGTAAAAGATAGGACGTTCGCGGCAAAATTGATTCTTGGCGAATAAATGCTCCCAAGAAGAGTTCCAACTTCCACTACCAGACAGCAGAAAAACACAAAACGTCAAAAGTGCGAACGTGGATCCAACAATCCAAAGAGAAAAGAGAAGCAGTTAACAAAAAAAAAATCTGTGTCGGAATTTACGGCTCGTCGACATGGAGGTCATCAGAGTCCTAAAAACTTGTACAGGCAGGGAAAATGCATTTAAGCACCAAGACTCTCCCAGCGTGTGGGACTCGTCGAATGATTCAACCCTACCCACCAAAAACCCTCCTGATCTACAACACACCAAAACATCTCAGAACATTACATATACCATTGGGGGAAAGTGAGGGAAATGAAATAGACCCTAGCCTTAAAAGCGTGGGGATCGAAAAGAACTAGGGGTGACCAAGATAGGTCAGGAAAGAGAAAGGAAGGAGCATCGCACAAGTAAGTGAAACTAATGCCACAGCTCGGGGCCCCGTGTTTGCCAAACATGTACTTACCAGATGTGAGGGTCGTGCGTTAGATTGGTGAGTTATTAACTTGTATTCTGTACTGCACATACTCCAATTAATTTATCTCTTTAAAATTGATGACGAGACAAGATTATCCGAGAATGGTTAGAACGCTGGGATTCGTTTACCATATAAATAAATATTTCGAGGACAAGTTCAGTCAACCTGATTTAAAAATATCCATTGGCCTTAAAAATTTCTATTGTATTTCGACCTTAATTTTTTTAGTGTCGTGATCATACGACTGATTGTTTTACAGAATTATATTTATGTTCAGACAATGCAATGTGGGCGTCGACTACATTGAATAATCTCCAAATATATACAAAAATTGCTCCCGATCAAAAATAAATAATTACAAGCTCTAATAATGATAGTGTTTGTTAATGCACAGAGTACATTGATGTACCGGTAGAACGTAATAGGTCAAAGCGATTAAACTGAATTGATATATGCCTTAACATATAGAGATCGCTTATTAAGCATGCAGTGGCTAAACAAGTGTTGACGAAGCTACGAGAAGATAGAACTTTCATTTCATCCTAATCAACAGGTGCTAAAAAATCCTCCCGTATATCCATTTATTTTGCTATTTCTGGCACCTGCTTAGGAATTTTACGTTTCACGAAAAATGGTATCATACGTGTGACTCATATTCGTGTTTCACATGTGATTAAAATCGTGTATGTTGGAACCGAAATTTAATACCAGTATTTTATTTCACTTTTGTACAATCTTGAATACGTGTCATGTTATTCCCATATGATACTCCATGACATATTGATAATCGCAAACCAAATATTGTCAACGAAAATCCGAATTATAAGAAAAGCTGCCACACAACTGAAGAAAATGGATAAATACTCTAAACAGGCGCATCAGTGATCATAAATATAATTACACGTCTTCTCATAGTATTTGGACAATCACTATTTAGTTCAACACGTCAGCCACATTATTTCCTGAATCAGATATTTACTTCCACTCTCTACCAACGAAATCTGCTTATTCTGTAGACTCGAGAAGCATTAAAGATACAAGCAAGAAGTAGTGTAAGAGACGTTATAGATTTCATCAAAATACAACGTCCAAAAATTAATGGAAAATTCATTTATACGCGCTGTATTATATATTTCAATTAGTACTTTCATCAAAATCATAATAAAAATCTTACACCTTCGCGAACGTATATTAAAAATTCTCATAAATTTATTATCAATATTGTGACCAAGATCTACTAATTTTTGCATAAACAAAAGACCCCCACAAAAACATTACAATTACTGTTTTAATTACCATTTCCTACAAATCACGGATTAAGTTGCGTTAGCTATGTCTTTCGAAAAATGTAAGTCATTTTGGAAATAAAATTTGTCCCTGTCGCGTTTAAAACCAGTGTACAGCTAAGAAACAATTTTTTAAGAAAACCGAAGTAATTACTACCGGCCACAGCATTTTATATGATACATATTCACAGGAAACGCTAATGAAGTAAGTGCATTGTCACCATCAAACGAAAACTCAAAATTTGTCCTTTAATCGTGAAACATACTAAGAGCTAATTTATTTCGTAATTAAGAAAATTATTATTGATACAATTTAAAACTTGAGACAGAATATGTATATAATCTATACCGTTTCTTTTTAATTTCTTTAGAGGTTGGACCGAAGGTCAGGCTACAACGAAAAATATTTTTAGAGATATTTTCTTCAGAATGGGTTCCAGATTATTGTAGTGTGAGTGCATCTTGAACATACGTAACAAATATAACAAATACTAGAAGTGATAAAGGAAAACATAATAAGGCGGGTTCCATACGTTGACGGAGTATTCTTTTAAATAATGACGTCAGCGAGTCAAAAAAATTTAAAGTGTAGGAGAATCATTCAAATCGAAAACAAGTAAATATTGCGTAATACGTTAAAAGTTCAAAATATCAAACCCAGGTAAATAATGCTTCTTTATACAAACTTACACAATCGGATCACCCCACGTCAACAAGTGGATTAATTAATTTTCATTAAAAACATGAAAGCAAAGGATTACATTCAATAATCGAATATTAAGTAGAGATATGAGTCAATGTTTGAGTTGATATTTCAACACTTAGAATTGTTTGTAATCCACATTAAAAAATCATTATTATTACAAAATGCCGTCATATCCACTTCATAATTTTCCCCCGTCCCATCTTAATATGTTTTTTATGAATGCCATTTGATACGAATCTTGATAAATAACTCCTCCATTTATATAAAATCCGTACATTTTCAAAGTCCATGAGATGAACGCTTTATAATCATTATTCTCCAATTTAACACTTGTGTAGCTTACAAACAATACTTTTTTTTAAATTTAGATAATATTGTTAACTTATTAATAGTATTTTTAACGGTGCATGATTACACGAAACACTGTAAACGTAGTAAATATATGTTAATACAAATTTTTATACAAGAAACAAACGTCTACAAAATGTTCCAGAACTCCACGCAAAAAATTCGCGGGATGATAGAGCGCATTAATAGGAACAAAAATACGCATGTCCGCAAACATCTTCCGAAGAAAATATAATGACACAAAGAGCACAAAATGTTTAAAAGCACATTATTAGGTTTTTTTTCTTGTGGGGTTTTAGGGCTCGACAACATCGAGGTCATTAGAGCCCTTAAAACTTGTACAGGTAGGGAAAATGCAGTTACGTACTAAGGAGAGCCAACATGACTCTCCCCGCGTGTGGGACTCGCCGAATGACTCGACCATACCCACTAAAAAAACCTGAATTACAACTCAAAACTCAAATTCCTACATATCACATGACTTTTACTGAAAACATTAAAAAAAAGAAGAGCAATATGAAAGATACCCTAGCCCCAATGGCGTCGGGATCGAAAAGAACAAGAGGTGACCAAGGTAGGTCAGAAAAGAGAAAGGAAGGAGCATGGCACAAGTAAGTGGGAGCAATGCCAGACTCAGCTCGCGGCCCCGTGTTCGCCAAACACGTACTTACTAGATGTAAGTCCCCTGGGGGAAGAGGAAAATGAAAGATACCCTAGCCCTAATAGCGTCGGGATCGAAAAGAACAAGAGGTGACCAAGGGAGGTCAGAAAAGAGAAAGGAAGGAGCATGGCACAAGTAAGTGGGAGCAATGCCAGACTCAGCTCGCGGCCCCGTGTTCGCCAAACACGTACTTACTAGATGTAAGTCCCCTGGGGGAACCGCGATCACGATACTTGACACAATAATAATAATAAAAAACTAATTATTTCGTAGTAATTAGACAAATTATCAGTTAAAAAAAAACCCCTAACAGTTAAGCAGAAATCGGCAATTCGCAATTCATGCAACAGAAGTTGCTTGCAATCACCATAGGAACATTTTTTTGTGGGGCTTTACGTCTCGTCGACATCGAGGTCATTAGAGCCCTTAAAACATGTACTAGTAGGGAAAATGCAGTTACGTACTATAGAGAGCCAACATGACTCTCCCCGCGTGTGGGACTCGCCGAATGACTCAACCATACCCACTAAAAAAACCTGAATTACAACTCGACACTCAAATATCATCGTATCTCAAAACATTAGATACATCATTATTTTTAAAAACGGAGGAAAAGCAAAGCTACCCTAGCGTCGGAATAGAAAAGAACAAGAGGTGACCAAGGAAGGTCAGGAAACAGAAAGGAAGGAGCCTGGCACAAGTAAGTGGAAGCAATGCCAGACTCAGCTCGGGGCCCCGTGTTGTATATATAGGAACAAATCTGAGAGAAAATAACAAGGATGAATTCCACTACTTTTTTTTTTCAGGACAGTTTTTGTTTTACCTGATCATACCGGACAAGTAAACGCACAACATAAGAATAAGCTCCCCTGGACCCCACTGGGCGAGGTTCTTAGCTGTCCCAAAATTTTTTGGAGATATTAACACACTTTCTACTTACATTACAAAACCTTTCATAAAATAAGAATGTTATTTCTAGACTCCGAAATAGTTGAAACGTAAGTAGTACATGAATCGTGAAGTGGGGAGTTGGGACTAATTTCCTTTTGACACACCACTTCGTCAATAAATTATCGAGTAAATGCAATACATGGTTTTCCTTGAAATTCAATTTATCGGTATCGTTAGAACCATATCGCTGCCAGTGCGCCAAACAAACAAATCCGCGAATTTTGCTATATTCATATAAGTGCACTTGGAGTCATTGCATCAAATTTGAAACTCTCAGAAACCTCCTATCATTAATTCTTAAAAACTCATTTGAGCTGTATTCTTTATCTACTCTTCTGTCATCCTTTTGGTTCATTGTTCAGCAGAGAAATGTAGCAGAGTGGTGTGTCGGTGTGGCTGTCCGGGTCCAGATGATATGAATAGTTGCTGTGTTGTTTGTATACAGAAGACACCGCTTCGTGAGGTCGAAATGGGAGGGGAATATTTTTGCGGGGGGCGGGGGCTTTAAGAGGTGGGAATAAAATCTTTATTGACGTATTCGGAGTCAAGATTGTTTGACTTGTCGCATGAGGATAGCTTAAGATACAATTTATAAAACAAGTACAACACAACCTGGGAAGGTGATCAAAGCACCGGATTTTTAGATAATTAATGCAAAATAAAAAATAATTGACAACAGTAACAATTGTCCTATTAATCTTGGACAAATAAACGAATCGTGTACAATGCTCATTATTTTAAGCGAATTTAGTTCATATGTTAGTGTGTTGAATGAATGCAGAAGTTTGAAATGCAAGAAACATTAACATGCAAAACCCATGGCAACGAATGGGAAAGAAACTGTTATGCAACTTTTTGTCAACTTGTCATTAATTATAAAACGGGAAAAACATGGGTCATCTTTACACAAGTATCTGGGTATATACCAAGAAATCCCCATATCTTGTTATAAATCAGACCTACTTAAATACTCTTTATGAACCTAACTGTTTCTGTAAGTATATTCAATCACTTTGCAACGGATTTCAGATTTTCTTAATGCTTGTTATAGATAACCAACACAAATTATGTCACCTTATCGTTAAGTTAAAATATTAATGCACTTTTCATTGATACTGTTAATTTATTTCTCGCGTAAAATATAGAAAAATATTGGCTTCAGTGCAAAATGGGATAAATCGTCCCGAGAGAGAACCACTGAATATAACAATCGGCAAACAAAAAAAATCTTCTATCTCGTATCAATACGTTTATATATATGGCGACGAGTTGGGAATCGAGCACACGATTCAACTATATTTTATCTTCTATTTTCTCGATTTTGTTGCAGGTTTGATTTATTGACGTCATGACTGATCCAGGGCGCGTACCTGCCGAGGGCAACTCGACCCACCCTCGACTTTATGATAAGGGGTGGATGGATACGAAGGAAGTCATAGACGTGGTATTTAGAGGCGACCCTCTAGTAAGACAGCTGAAGACTAGAAATTTGCCTCCGTCTTATAAGCCATCCGGCATCTCACCATGGCATTGTTGATGACTTACGCTTCATGTGCTCTCAAAAAAGGGGCCAATGCCTACGATGGCTCACATGAAGGCCATGTCGGTCGGAGAGTTGCTGGCCCACGTGCTGCCCGACTCCTATTTTCTTTCGACCCAAGATGCAGACAAACACGCAAAGGAGTGCATTAAGTACTACCTTGAAAATGACACGATTCTGACCAAAAGCCAGACATGCACAATAAACTTCCAGCTGAAACACGGGGCAGAAATTGGGCAGAGATTCCGACCGACGCAGCAAATGAAGCGATCGAGGTCATTAGAGCCCTTAAAACTTGTACAGGTAGGGAAAATGCAGTTACGCACTAGGGAGAGTCAACATGACTCTCCCCGCGTGCGGGACTCGCCGAATGACTCAGCCATACCCACTAAAAACCCTCATGAATTACTACTCAAAACTCAAATTCCAACATATCGCAAAACTTTCCTACAAACATTTAAAAAAAAGAAGAAGAGGAAAGAGTAAAATTAAAAATACCCTAGCCCTAATAGCGTCGGGATCGAAAAGAACAACAGGTGACCAAGGGAGGTCAGAAAAGAGAAAGGAAGGAGCACGGCACAAGTAAGAGAGAGTAATGCCAGACTCAGCTCGGGGCCTTATCTATTGCGACCCAGTGTGGATGACCGGGCTTTATCGGCGATCGACTTATTTGCAACTGTTTTTGTTGCAGTGGCCAAGAGAGGAACCGTTTCAGAGGAGTTTGTCAAGAGATTAGACGACGATCTTCAATACCCTACCAAACTTAGTTCGGATGTCATTCGATTGGTGTATCATTTTTACGGCGGTCACGTAACACGTGACAATGCAAAACAAGTGTTAGATGCTTGGGCCAGAGACATCCCCGAAGTGGCCCTCAGGCTACGATTGACGATCGAGCAGGAAACCTATACAGGACGTTTTTTTGGGGGCGGGATTTAGGGCTCGTGAACATCGAGGTCAATAGAGCCCATGCAAGTAGGGAAAAATGCAGTTTCGCACCATAGAGAAGAGCCGTAATGACTCTTCCCCGTGTGGGGGACTCGACGAATATCTCGACCATACCCACTAAAAACCCTCCTGAAATCAACAAATATCTAAATAGAAAGATGAAAGAAAAGAAAAGAAAACAGAATACCAATACATTATTTCACAAAAAAGGAAAACAATTTTTAAATATTATATTTTCGAATTACAAAAACGAACGATTAAAACAAAGAAGACAGTAAAGATGAAAAGGGAATGAAAATTTTAAACCCTCCCGAGAACTTGTGGGACGAGCCTCGATCTACTCATAAAATTCAATAGTTTATTAACATTAACCGTTTCATTTCCGAGAATTGATGGTAAATCTGCAGCCAGACCAATTTGTCTCCGTATACTCGAGTATCTTCTGCAATCAGTTACTAGGTGACGCACTGTCAGAGAACAGCTACACTCCTCACAAACGGGTTCATCATCAAGTAGTAAGAGATACCTATGAGTGAAAGGACAATGTCCTATGCGCAGGCGGGTCAGCAAGACCTCGTCGCGCCGGGCTGGCCTACAGGAACTGCTCCATGACTTAACA
>NNCF01126020.1:219273-238214 GCA_002313205.1 Laupala kohalensis | reverse complement strand
TGAGGCATGCCGCCTTTGCGGAAACGTCTGCTTTCTCATTTCCACTGATACCCACGTGTCCAGGAACCCAGCAAAACATTATGTTCTTTCCGTCACTTTGCAGTGTGAAAAGTACATCCTGAATGTTCTGGATCAGCTTATCAGCTGCATACATGTTCTGGATTGCTTGGAGGGCGCTCAGAGAATCAGAAAAAATCAGGAAATGTGATCCGCGGGAGCACTTTGTAGTTCGCAATGCTCGCAATATGGCGTAGCACTCAGCAGTGTAAACACTGCACAAGTCGCCTAGACGGTAGCCACTGGTCTCACGGGGAAATACCACGGAGCAGCCGACACCATCAGCCTGCTTCGACCCGTCGGTAAACACAGGGATACGGTCCCGGTATTTGTAGAGGATTAGCTGAAAGTATATCCTCAACATCGGAGCTGGAGTGTTCTTCTTGTCATGATGCAGAAGATCGAAAATAATCTTCGGCTTGTGCAAAGCCCAAGGGGGAGACTTACTAAAACCTTGATGTAAGACATTAAGTGTGCGTATATTTAAGGTTTCCAAAATTTGTTTGGAGCGATATCCAAAAGGTTTGGTTGCTCTCAGTCTGTTGTTGTAGAAACGGATGGAAGAAGAGGATGGATGAAAAACCGCGTTGTGTACCAGATTGTCGGGTAAAGTTTGCAAGTGGCAAAAGTGTCGTAGCATGAGGATTTGCCGCCGGAGGGAAAGAGATGGTTCGCCACTCTCGACATACAAACTCGGAATGGGACTAGTGCGGTATGCTCCCGTAACTAGTCGAATTCCTGCATGGTGGACACTATCCAACTTCTTTAAATAGCTTGCACGAGCAGAGCTATATACAACGCAGCCATAATCGAGCCGAGATCTTATGAATGCTCGATAAAACTGATGCAGGGAGTAGCGATCAGCGCCCCATTCCCTGCTACTAAGGCACTTCAATAAATTCAGAGATTTTAATGTTCTTGCTCTTTGGTCTGTCAGATGTTCAATCCAATTCAGTCTCTGATCAATGATTAGACCTAAGAATTTCACAAAAGGATAGAATTTAAGAACGTTGTTCCCCAGGGCGAGGTGAGGTTCTGCCACACGGTTTGGTCTCCTACTAAAAAGATCATATCGTGTTTTCTAAGCAGAGAAACGAAAACCTGTCGTTTGCAACAAGTTGGATTTGTCGCTCCGCACCTGTGACTCTCTGTGATGAACAAAAGATAGCACAGTCATCGACAAAATGAGAGTGTAAAACAGGATTCTTTACAGCAGACGTTATGCTGTTTATGGCCACTGCAAATAAGGTTGTTTTTTTTGGTGGGGCTTTAGGGCTCGTCAACAGCGAGGTCCTTAGAGCCCTCAAAACTTGTACAGGTAGGGAAAATGCAGTTACGCACTAGGGAGAGCCAACATGACTCTCCACACGTGTGANCGCGTGTGGGACTCGCCGAAAGACTCAACCATACCCACTAAAAACCCTCCTGCATTACAACTCTAAACACAAATTCCAACTTTACTAAAACTTTACTAAAAAATATTTTAAAATAAACAAGAAGAGGAAAATGAAAGATACCCTAGCCCTAATAGCGTCGGGATCGAAAAGAACAAGAGGTGACCAAGGGAGGTCAGAAAAGAGAAAGGAAGGAGCATAGCACAAGTAAGTGGAAGTAATGCCATACTCAGCTCGGGGGCCCCGTGTTCGCCAAACACGTACTTATTACATGTAAGTCCCCTGGGGGGACTGCAAATAAGGTCACACTCAAGATTGAGCCCTGAGGAACACTGTTCTTTNGAGGAACACCGTTCTCTTGAAGAAGGAGATCCGAGGTGTCTCTTCCAATTCTATAGCGGAAGGAACGTTGATCCAAAAAGGACATGAGCATCAGAGGAAGACGTCCTCTAAATCCCCAGGCATAGAGTTGTTGTAAAATGCCATGACGCCAAGTAGTATCGTAAGCCTTCTCGATGTCAAAGAATATTCCGATGAGATGATGTCTTCGGACGAAAGCATCTTGAATTGCTGATTCCAGGAGAAGTAAGTTGTCCAGGGTGGAATGGAACTTCCTGAAACCACACTGAGATCGACTCAGCAAGTCATGCCGTTCAAGATACCAGACGAGACGTCGGTTGATAATTCTCTCCAGAGTTTTACCAATACAACTCGTCAAGGCAATGCTTCGATAACTACTAATGTTCGTTTTGTCCTTACCTGGTTTTAATAAAGGGATAAGCGTTGCTTCCTTCCAGGAATTAGGGAATACTCCCTCGGACCATGAAAGATAAAAGATATCCAGAAGGTATTCTTTCGACTCGAGACTGAGTTGTCTCACCATTTCATAATGAATGGAATCAGGGCCAGGAGATGTGTTGTGGACTGTCGCTAGAGCTGACTCTAGTTCCCACATAGAAAAAGAAGAGTTGTAGGGTTCCCGGTTGGTGGAACGAAAGTCAAATTGTGTGCTCTCTGCAGTTTCCCTTTTTCTCGCGAAATCAGGATCGCAGTTTGCTGTAGATGTAAGGTCAGCAAAATATTCAGCCATTGCTGTTGCCATTTCTCTGTTGTTGGTGAGAACCCGACGCTTGTAATAGAGTCCAGATATTGGGACTCGAGAATACCTTCCAGATATCTTTCGGATTGACTCCCATACTGTAGTGGACGATGTTGTCCTCTTAATGGTGCCTAGAAACTCTTTCCAGGAGGTGGATCTGGATTCTTTGATAGTTCTGCGCGCTTTTGCTCTAGCAATCCGATATGCGGCGAGGTTTTCCGGAGATGGACTAGCCTTAAATCTCCGCAATGCTCTTCGTCTTGCCCGAATGGCGGAGCGACATGCGTCGTTCCACCAGGGGACATGAGGTCTTCGCGGAAAAATAGATGTTTTCGGAATGGATTCTTCAGCGGCGTGATGAATCACCTGGGTCAGATGGTCGACCCTCTCTTGGACACTACCCGTTTCTCTGAAGACAGACAGGGAACGGTATTGTGTCCAATTAACCTTACTGAGAATCCATTTCTGTGGCTTGCTTTCGGGAATAGTCACACGTTCCTGCAAGGACAACCAGATAGCTGCGATATGGCTGCGTTGTATATAGCTCTGCTCGTGCAAGCTATTTAAAGAAGTTGGATAGTGTCCACCATGCCGGAATTCGACTAGTTACGGGAGCATACCGCACTAGTCCCATTCCGAGTTTGTATGTCGAGAGTGGCGAACCATCTCTTTCCCTCCGGCGGCAAATCCTCATGCTACGACACTTTTGCCACTTGCAAACTTTACCCGACAATCTGGTGCACAACGCGGTTTTTCATCCATCTTCTTCTTCCATCCGTTTCTACAACAACAGACTGAGAGCAACCAAACCTTTTGGATATCGCTCCAAACAAATTTTGGAAACCTTAAATATACGCACACCTAATGTCTTACATCAAGGTTTTAGTAAGTCTCCCCCTTGGGCTTTGCACAAGCCGAAGATTATTTTCAATCTTCTGCATCATGACAAGAAGAACACTTTAGCTCCGATGTTGAGGATATACTTTCATCTAATCCTCTACAAATACCGGGACCGTATCCCTGTGTTTACCGACGGGTCGAAGGTGGCTGATGGTGTCGGCTGCTCCGTGGTATTTCCCCGTGACACCAGTGGCTACCGTCTAGGCGACTTGTGCAGTGTTTACACTGCTGAGTGCTACGCCATATTGCGAGCATTGCGAACTACAAAGTGCTCCCGCGGATCACATTTCCTGATTTTGTCTGATTCTCTGAGTGCCCTCCAAGCAATCCAGAACATGTATGCAGCTGATAAGCTGATCCAGAACATCCAGGATGTACATTTCACACTGCAAAGTGACGGAAAGAACATAATGTTTTGCTGGGTTCCTGGACATGTGGGTGTCGGTGGAAGTGAGAAAGCGGACGTTTCCGCGAGGGCGGCATGCCTCAGGAATCGCGTGGATTTCTCCACGATTCCAAAACGAGACCTACTAAATTTCGTCAAGATAAGGATTCTCAGTGAATGGAGCAATGAGTGGTTAGCTGTTGAAAGGAATAAGCTCCGACTTATCAAATCATGTGTTAAGTCATGGAGCAGTTCCTGTAGGCCAGCCCGGCGCGACGAGGTCTTGCTGACCCGCCTGCGCATAGGACATTGTCCTCTCACTCATAGGTATCTCTTACTACTTGATGATGAACCCATTTGTGAGGAGTGTAGCTGTTCTCTGACAGTGCGTCATCTACTAACTGATTGCAGAAGATACTCAAGTATACGGAGACAAATTGGTCTGGCTGCAGATTTACCAACCATTCTCGGGAATGAAACGGTTAATGTTAATAAACTATTGAATTTTATGAGTATATCGGGGCTCCTCCCACAAGTTTTTGGGAGGGTTTAAAATTTGCATTCCCTTTTGATCTTTATTGTCTTCTTTGTTTTCATCGTTCGTTTCTGTAATTCATACATATGATATTTAGAAAATTGATTTCCTTTTTTGCGAAATAATGTATTGGTATTCTGTTTTCTTTTCTTTTCTTTCATCTTTTTATTTAGATATTTGTTGATTTCAGGAGGGTTTTTTAGTGGGTATGGTCGAGATATTCGGCGAGTCCCACACACGGGGAAGAGTTACTATGGCTCTTCTCTATGGTGCGAAACTGCATTTTTCCCTACTTGCATGGGCTCTAATGACCTTTGATGTTGACGAGCCCTAAAGCCCCACGAAAAAAAAAACAAAAAAACAACCAGATAGGATGATGGTCGCTACCATGCAGATCATCTTCTACCCTCCATTGAAAGATATCAGCAACTTCAGGAGAGCAAACTGATAGATCTATAGCAGTCCATGACCCTGTGCGAAATGCGAAGTGGGTCATCTCCCCGGTGTTCAGTAGACATAAATCTTCTTCCTGAAAGAGATAATTCAGCAGTCGGTCCCTGGGGCAATTGCTCGACGGGCCCCACAGTACACTGTGGGCGTTGAAATCTCCAAGGAGGAGGAATGGTCGAGGGAGCTGATGAATTAAAATTAAATTCCAATAGCGTAAGGATCGATTTTTTTTAAGGATCGAAAAGAACAAGAGGCGACCAAGGAAGGTCAGGAAAGAGAAAAAAGGAACCCGGCACAAGCAAGTGGAAGCAATGCCAGACTCAGCTCGGGGCCCCGTGTTCGCCAAACACGTATTTACTAGATGTAAGTACCCTGGGGGGAGGAGAAGAAGAAGAAATACTGGAAAGAGAAGAAGAGGAAAATGAAAGATACCCTAGCTCTAATAGCGTCGGGATCGAAAAGAACAAGGGGTGACCAAGGGAGGACAGGAAAGAGAAAGGAAGGAGCATGGCACAAGTGGAAGTAATGCCAGACTCAGCTCGGGGCCCCGTGTTCGCCAAACGCGTACTTACTAGATGTAAGTCCCCTGGGGGGGATTCAAAACAAGTACGTTAGCGAAGTGAAGAATCTGTTTCCATTATTATTATTATTTTGTAGTTGAAAATGGCTTTCACAGCAAACTCTGACTGATGAAATTGCACGGACCTAGTGGCCAAGTTTCTATTTCCCTTTCAATTTTCTAGAGATAAAAACTTTCTAACTATATGGGATGTTGCAATAATGATGGATTTCTGCAGACATGTAAATGTGGTTGGATAAATGGAATGTTTTTAAACTGGAATATATAGTTTTTGGATTTACTCCTGTTGCGGAGATTACTAGTGAGACTATATGGACCTATTTCATTCTCCAAATTCTGTAAACTTTCTTTTATTTTGACATTTTCTCAGCTAATGTCTTCTGAAGAATATTTGTGAATGGCACCGCTATGTCTATAAGGAATGTGGTCGTACTTATTTGGTCCATGAACATTTTATCTGAACGGTGGTGGACGGATTTGTCAGTGAGGATGACTGATCAAAATATTATTTATGGATTTTGGTCTCTGATTGAAAATTGTTATATGGAATTTTATCTTATGTGAGTTTATTTATCTGCAATTTTTTATGAATAATTTATGACACCAAGTTGTGCCTGTGCAAGTAATCCGTCTCAGCAAAAAGTTTATTATTTTATTATTACTGATACAATTATTATTAATAGTATTATTAATATTATTAAGTCTTTAGGGCTGGCCAACATCTAGGTCCTTACAGCCTTCGCAAGTCTAAACATGAAGACGATAGGAAAAGAGATAATCGTAAATTATTACATAAAATTTAAAAAATGCTATATTCTGAACATAATTTTTATGACGAAAAAGAATAATGAAAGGGGGGAAATGAAAATCAAAGAAGGATGCAAGTTTAAAACCACCCCAGAATTTGTGCGTTGAGCCCCGATCCATCCATAAAATTCAATAATTTATTAACCTGATCCTTTTTATTTCCAAAAGTTGTTGGTAAATTTGCAACTCCCCTAATATTTCCTCGTATACCTGTGTATTTTCTGTAGTCTATGTGAAGCTCTGTGAAAGAAGAATCACACACGTTACATACTGGCGGATCTCCAAGTTGCAAGAGATTCCTGTATGTGCGAGGACAATGTCTTGAGCGCAGACGGGTCTGTACGACCTCCTCACGCCTAATTGACCTATGGGAACCGTTCCATGACTCGATCTCGTCTCATAGTACGTGGTCTCGATAAGTCTGAGTTTATTCCCTTCACAGCGAACCACTCATTGTTCCGCTCTGTTTTCAATTCCTCGTACTTAACAATTACTCGTGTCGAAAAACGAAGAATGTATGAATACTCATAGCATGAAAACTCGGAAGCTTTTTGTTAAAATATGCCACATAATAATTCAGCCTTTCCAGTACAAAAATATCATGTTCTCTAAAGTGAATCTCAACCTTTACATACCTAGGACCACTAGAGGTCTTACCAAATCAATGGCGCACCACATACTCTACACGAAAAGACAAAATGAGGGGCGTGGCATCAGTCAGTGCTGCAGACCGGTTCCACAATAACAGCGCGAATACTTAATTTTATTAAGGTAAACAAGACAAATCCGAAAGTTTTTTTTTTGTTATTGAAACTATACCAAAAGGCCAACGTTTTGCGGACCACATGAAAACGTCCCATGGGTCACAAGTGGTCCGCGGATCACAGGTTGAGAATAGCTTCTCTAGATTGTTACATCAACTTGACTTCTTTACAACACAGGATGTCAGACAAGGCTTGTCACGTTGTAACAAGTATTTTATTGTAGACGAAAGAATATTTACACAATGAAAAATGACATTTACACAATTCACTAACATTGTTCGAAATTTTTATTGCTAAGACCGTAAAAAAGTTATGGAAAAATCAAATATTTTGGAACCAGTATTATGTTATTACCTCCTGCATGTAAACTTAGAATGTCGTTCTCATAGCATGTCTGCCTGTAGCTTTCATTTAACAAGGTGTCATAAAAATCTAGTCTATTTATTTTTATTGAATACACAGTATTTTCATCACGTAATTTTCTTCAATTATTCTTCTTTCAAATATATTTTTTGTTTCTTAATTACTGTATTTTTTTTAAAAGAATATTTAATGTTCTTTTGCGCTTTTCGCAACTTCCACGTCAAATTAAAACAAGTAATTTGTGAAGTTAACTATAAAATTATTACATTAAAGAATGATTTGTTATGAACATATAAAATTTAACAGGTAAAAAGTATAGCAATAAATAAATAAATCTGTCAAAAGACTGCAAATGCTGATTTGTGAAATGAAATAATTACATTAACCTACAAATATATTTCAATACTTCGTGGTACAACAAAATGTGTTACCTACAGTGACAACTTACGATTGACGAAGAACGATATATCTAATTACAATTCAACATTGATTTGTTCATAAAAATCACTTATTCAGAAGAGCTGTATTATGTAACTTCGAAACAATTGTAGGGTTTCAAAACAACTTCCAAATCATTCACATAAATAACATATTATTTCACTCCGAAACAATTATATTCTTCTGTTGGCGGTATCAAACCTGTAGTTGAAGGATGTCGCTGTATTATATTTAAAACAACTTCAAAAGAAAAAGAACAAAATATATCTCGAAAACAATAGCTTACCTGTTACACACCAGGATAAAACGATTTGAATTGTATACACGATTCTCTAAAATAATTTTTAACGCCATTTTTTGGGTCTAAATATACAGATTTCAAGCATGATAAATACGTATTTGTTTCTATAATACAAATAATGCTAAAATATCGTGGTATTTTATAATAATGTAAATTGTTTATTACTTCATGGGTAACAAACCGTAAAACAGCCTCCAGAAGTCTCTCTCTCGGAGTTCCATCAAAACTTGTCGGAGAGAGGAAAGTAAAGACCCCCATATTGCAAGTTAAATAAACTCTTGCCAGAAAGAATATTCTTTTCTTTGGCGCCTTACGGATCGCCAACAACTTGTCCATTAGATCCCTCACAAATCCAAACATTATTTTTATATGCAGACAGGGAAAATGCATTTACGCGCTATGAGGAGACTAAACGGAACTCTTCCCCGTGTGTGACTCACCGAATAACTCAACCATACGCGCTAAAAAAAACCCTCCAGAATTATAACATATCTAACGTGAATATGGAAGGAAAGGACAGATAAAAGTTGCCTAGTACATTATATATAAAAAAAGAAAAATGTAAATTTAAAGAAAAGGAAAAATAAAGGATGTAAATCCAAATCCTAAATCCAAAACTTGTGGGAGGAGCACCTATCCATTTATGGATTTTAGTTATGACTTACAAATGAAGATCAGATACTGCTAAATTATGACTAAGTTATGATTTACAAATAAAGATCAAAAAGGCCACATTCCCGAAGCATATCAGAGTCGGTTCGTTTTGTCCAAGCATAACGTTCAATCTATTTGCTAGATCGTGTCCCCGCCGACTGGAAATATACTTGTGACGCTTCACAAGAAAGTTGTCTACAGTAAGCGTTGTGTAGCAAGACTCACAGATGGGTCTTGACCATGGGTAAGACAGTAGTGGCCAATACGATGCTGAGGAAGGTAAAAGACTGTTAAGACCTGGTCGTCTTCATCCCGTGCGAACAGACGAGAAGAAGTGATCCTTACACGACTTCGTATTGGCTATTACTATTCTACCCATGGTCATCTCTTATGCGGTGAACCTCCTCCTCCCCCTATCTGTGAGACTTGCAATACAACACTTACCGTGGAACAATTTCTTTTGGAGTGTCACAAATATAGTACCAGCCGGCGGTGACACGATCTACACGTCTATAATTCGATTATATAATGGACATTAATAATAGTAGAATTTGTTCCAACACAGGATTATGAGATTCTGAATTGTCCGTGTAAGGGGATCATTTGTATAAGGATTTTATAAATAAAATTAACGTATGTTATTGCAAGAAGTGTTAAGTTTGATTATCGTAGTACGTAAATGTTGGAAAATTAACCATATCTTGGAGCCATGCTATTCACAATATACCTGGTACAGTAATTTGCAGCCAATAGTCTCTGCTTCCAACTTCACCATACGAGGCATTCCTGATCACGAAATTGCTTCTAAGGTTGTTTTTTTTTTTTTGGGGGGGGGGGGGGCTTTAGGGCTCGCCAACATCGAAGGTCATTAGAGCTCATGCAAGTAGGGAAAAATGCAGTTTCGCATCTAAGGTATTATTCAGACATTTTTTTTTTATGTGGGGCTTTACGGCTCATGTCGACATCAAAGGTCATTGGAGCCCGAAAAACTTGTAGAGGTAGGGAAAATGCAGTTACGCACTAAGGAGAGCCAACATGACTCCCCCCGTGTGTGGGACTCGTCGAATGATTCAACCCTACCCACTAAAAACCCTCCTGATTTACAATAGATCCAAAGATAAATCAAAATATAAGAAAAAAGAATTGTATGAAAGCATTCTAAAAATCGAAAATAAAGAAAAGAATAAATTTCGAGAAAAAATAAACGAAATTAAAATTAAACAAATTTAAATCCTAACCCTCCCGAGAAATTGTGGGAGGAGCCCCGTTTCGTTGATAGATTTGAGTAAATACATACGAAGATAGATCAGATACTGTTCCAGAGGCCGATTTCTTGAAGGAATCTAAAAACGCGCATTAAAATCAGTTCATTTTGTCCCAACATAATGTTCAAACTGTTCGGTAGATTGTGTCGCTGTCGGCTGGTACTAAATTTGGGACACTCCAGAAGAAAGTGTTCCACGGTAAGAATCTTGTTACAAGTTTCACAGACGGGGGGAGGTTCACCGCGTAAGAGATGACCATGGGTAAGATAGCAGTGGCCAATACGAAGGCGTGTAAGGATTACTTCTTCACGTCTGTTCGCACGGGATGATGACACCCAGGTCTTAATGGAGTCTTTTACCTTTCTCAGCTTGAAGGCGCGAGTTTCCCATTCGGCTTCCCATGTCCCAAGAAGAGACGATCTTATTGCAACCTTTGAATCTGACGTAGGAACAGATAAGAGGTCAAGGACTGTCCTCTGGGTTCCCCACTTCGCTGCCTCATCAGCTTCTTCGTTACCCATAATACCCACGTGCCCAGGAACCCAACAAAGAACTATTTCAAAATTTCTAGACACTAGATGGCTTATTAGATTCTGAATTGTCAGCGTAAGGGTGTCAGAAGTGTACAGTGAAGACACTGACCACAGAGCACTAATAGAATCACTGCAGAGAACCACACGCCGTATTGAAGATAGCTGAATGAACTTCAGCGCCTCAAGGATTGCAAATTTCTCAGCAGTGTACACGCTGCAAAAGGAATGGAGGCGAAAAGAACGGGTGGCCCTATCGCAGTGGAAAGCAGCACCAACAGAATTATTCATTGCTGAGCCATCAGTGTATATGAACATGTGATCCAAATAGAGGTTTCTTAGTTCTCCAAAGTGCTGTTGAAACACAACAGCTGGAGTGTCTTGCTTTGAAAGGTGAGATAGCCGAAAGTCAATGGTTGGTTGCATGAGGGACCAAGGTGGTGTGAGAAAGTGTGGGTATTTCACTGGGGGAGGTAGTGTGATAAAATTTTCATCTAGCAGTTTTTTAAAACGAACACCCGCTGGGCGGGGTAACGAAGGTCTTGCAGCGTAAGATGTAATAAATTTCGGCGAATGAAGGTGTTGCCGAGTGGGGTGACTTGAAATCCCCATCAGTTTCACTCCGTAAGATCCAAGTAGAATGTCACGTCTCCTGTTAAGAGATGGTTCGCCAGCGTCTACTAGCAAGCACTCTATGCGACTAGTGCGGAAAGCACCAGTTGCAATGCGGACTCCTGCATGATGGATACTGTTAAGTGTCCTGAGTGTCGACGGTGATGCGGAGGCGTATACAATACTGCCATAATCTAATACAGACCGTACGAGACTTCTATACAGACGAAGAAGGCAAGTGCGGTCTGCGCCCCATGATGATGCGCTTAAGCAGCGAAGGAGATTGAGGGAAGAATTACACCGGGATTGTAGATTTCGGATGTGATTGCGCCAAGTTAGTGTGCGGTCGAATGTGAGACCCAGGAATTTTGCGGAGTCAACGAAGGGCAGACGTTGGCCCCCAAGAAAAAGATTTGGATCATTATGGAGATGGTATATCCTACAAAAATGCATGCAGCATGACTTGGATACAGAAAACCTAAAGCCGGTAGACATGCTCCACTCGTGTAAACGGTTTAAAACCAATTGCAGTTGCCTCGCGATGACAGAGATGCTGCTAGACGAACAATAGATGGCGAAGTCGTCAACAAAGAGAGACGCATGTACCGGTTCTCGAACCAATGACGCAATGCTATTTATGGCTATGGCAAAGAGAGTGACGCTCAAGATTGAACCCTGTGGGACACCATTTTCCAGACATTTTTGTTGTTGTAATATTATTAACACAAGTGAGTCATTTCTGAACTCACTCTTTGTGCAAAGGTGACATAAGCATCTGTGAACAACGACGCCTCATATCGATTATTCTGGCGGCGCTTCCCGTCACGACGTCAGCTACGCGATCGGAGCGTCAACTCTACAGCGCGAGTCTATGCATAGCCAACCAGGCCATGTGCTGGCACCGCTCGCGAGAGCGATTAGACACTCTCTCGCCCGCTGCATTCGAGAGAAGTCGGACTATCACTCGCTCTCGGGTGGCAGAGCACTTCCACTCTCCCTCTGGACGGACTTGCAGCATGCCACTCGTCGCCAGACACTTTACCGCAGCAAGCATTTACATCACCGAAGGGGCACATTCGTCTCGCCAGGCTCCCTCTCTAGTCACTCATCATGCCATCAACGCATCGTCATCCCGGCGAGCTACGCAACATGGCCCACTCGCCGTCTTTCATCACTTGCCTCGCCAGTAAGTACCGCTCGCGGTCACCTCACCGTAGGCAGACGGACTGTCACAGTCAAACAGTCCTCCCGCCACTCGTCAGCAGTCAGCACTAGACTCGCTGTCAACACTATCGCAGCCCCTCATCTACATTTATATTCTGGTATTTGTATCATCTCATTAGCTCTTGTTCTATTTAAAGCATGTTTCATTAAATTGTTATTTGCTGGCAATTACTACTTATCTTACACCTTCCTCCTTTCATTATTATCATAACAGTTGGTCTTTCGACCCCAATGTGCTGATACAGCAAGCAAATTGTCTGCATATTCTTTCATGTATTTGTTCTACGGACAAAAAACTTCATAAAATATTTTCGGTCCTCTGAGCCGGATATCAATGTGCAGCTATTTTTTCTTCGGGATAAATTGTTTGCACAGGTATATTTCGTACAAATTAGCAATACGCCTTTCACTTCGCTGGATATTACGAACTCACTTTCGATATTTTAACTCGGTCCCAATAACTGAATTTGTTCTTCCTTCTAGTTTCGCGTAATCTGGTGTTTATTAAAGTAAACAATACTTATTAAATTATTGTTATATTATACTCAGCCAACGCCTTTCTTCCTTTTTTCACGGAACGAAATAATGAAATTCATTATGATTTATATTTTGAGGTTTTACGTATATTCCGAGTTGCATCGAAAAAAACAGTCAGGGCTCTGGAAATGACAAAGTCTCCAAAATTTAGCAGAGCCAATGAAAATGAGACCCGCCACAATTCTCCATGTGTCACGAATTAATTACAGGATTAAAACAATTACTTTGTTTCTATAACAAAGAAATTGATAAAATTTAAGTAACAAAATTTAGAACCATCTTGTTTACGCGTAGTGTGCATTGACCTTTGAGATTGACTACTAAAATTGAAAATATAAAATTTTTATTGCTTTTTACTGCGCAAACAAATACCAACATTAAAAATTTAAATTATTTTATGTTGTTTTAAGTAATTAAGAAAACCATCAAATAATTCCAGGCAATTATTACAAACAAAACAATTACAACAAAATATGGTGATAGTCGATAATTTAGATATGAAAAATATTCGTATTTTATAAAAGATTGCTTGATCACAATTATGGAAATATTTACGCGATGTTTAAATTAATAGAACACGAATTGGTCGTTAAAGTAAAGGAAAACTTCCTCATAAAGTGTGAACAATAATATGAAATTCCGTATGTTATTGTTATAGCTGCACAACCCGCTGTTTCAAACAGAACGTGTAAAAAGCACGCATTCATTGCGTTGTATGTCACCGCTCTTGAATCAGACGGATTGCATGAAATGAAGATGAGTTCAGTACATATACAACAGTGGCATCATCGCCAGTCAATAAACAGAAAAATTCTCAAAATTCAATTTCAAAACTCAGTTTTTTTCCTCCTACTATTTCTTTCTTCATCCAACGGTCGTTTAACGTAATTAGAAGAGAAGACTCCAATCATCCTCTACGTGGCTGGGGAACGCTAGATGTCCAAACGGTTCCGTCCAATTTGTAAGTTTTACGTTGGTCTTCTTCCTATTTTTCATTATCTTTAAAACTTTTTAATTCACAAAAAATCATTAGGGTATACATGCACAGGATTTGCGAGACTCCTGATTGAACATATTCGCCAATTCATCCGACGGCGAAGCGAGGCCTGTATCAGTGCTAATGAATAGAACTTGGAACATATACTCAAAGTCACCATATCATGCTTTGCCTAAAATTGTTCAATATGGCAGCCTTAAGCAAATTGCCAACCTCTGCGAAACAAATCCTTGAAACTCACTCGCGTCCAGGCAGCGGTCCACAATCCCATCCTCATCAGCTGATAATGCGAGATTAAAGCGCCCCGCAACATCTTGCAAGAAAAACATCAGTAAAAGCGTGGTCACAAAGAATTTAAGTAATATTCAAATAAATATCAATATTAGTCACTAAAGCGCCTATTTGCTGTAAAGAAATACAAGTTAATAACACAACAAACAAATACACAAAATAATACTCGTTCCACACGCTCAATGCAGAGAGAACAGAACAGCGCCACAAGAGCGCGTAAATTAATGTCCGTAGTTGGCGATAGATTCAAGTTCGAATGTCTTGCCGACAGAACGGGAGGTACCCTCATTATTACTCTTAGGGACGATGGCGAACAGAAAGCGTTGACTACATTGAGTGCAGGTTCTATACCAAACTAGCTTGTTCAGGTGAACCTGGGTCACATCCCCATACAGGAGACAAGTGAGCACTGGCGACTCCAATGCTGGTGGCACTTGAACCCGGTTTCCGTGTACTCAATATAGAAATATGCTAGACTGCAACTAACGCGTCGGATGATTGTTTTTACTCACAACTACCGAGTATCTATTCGAGGAGCTGACGATGCAAACACAACGAATTGACGATGCCAACACTCCAACGGAACAGGTCAGGAGGATGTTGCCTACGGACTTGGAAGTCAAGGCGGGTCATGCAGTCGAGAGCAAACCAGCACCCAGAGCCAGTAGTATCGGGTTCGAGTCCCTGTCCGACAGAATTTACACTTGACCCTTGACGTTAAAAAGAAAATCTAGTCATATAGTATAAAAAACATTTTTTGAAATGAAGTGAAAATAAATTAAGTGAACTATAAGGAAAATTCTGAACAGAGACTTTCCACTAATAATTAAAAATATATTTTGTTTTCATATTTATAACAAACATACCACTAAATGATCTAAACGAATAGAAATACCTACATCGATATGATGGCACATATTTTCAATTTTCTAGTATTTACGTTGCAAATACTGGTAAATTTCACCTTTTTTAAACAACCTCAGATTTTGTCCGAAATAATTGAAAATAATATTTTATCTTTCAATGTGAAATAACGTTTATAACTTATTAGGTACATTTCGACCCCGATGTATACGTAACTACGGAAATTATGACCGTCACTTTGCACGCGTCCGCACACAGTGGGATCACTGCTGCCACCAAGACTGCATAGCACCGGAGTGGCGACGTTGTCCTAGAACCGAAATTATAAACGGGCAAGTCCCGAGAACTAGTGGGAAAAGACCAGATCCACTCATAAAAATAAATAGTTTATTAAGATCATCCATTTAGCTTCCGAGGATTGTTAGTAAAACTGCAGCCAGACCAATTTGTCTCCGTATACTCGAGTATCTTCTGCAATCAGTTACTAGGTGACGCACTGTCAGAAAAAAGCTACACTCCTCACACACGGGTTCATCATCAAGTAGTAACACATACAGATGATTGAGAGGGCAATGTCCTATGCCCAAGCGGGTTAGCATGACCTCGTCGCGGCACGCTCACCTACAGGAACTGATCCATAACTTAACAGAGTGTTTAATAAGTCGGATCTTATTCCTTTCGACAGCCAACCACTCAGTGTGCCATTCACTCAGAATTCTTTTCTTGACGGAATTTAGGAGATCTCCTTTTGGAATCACGGTGTTTGTCGAGGATTAGGTGAAAGTAACTGGAGTGTTCTTTTTGTCATGATGCAGAAGATCAAAAATTATCTGCGGTTTGTGCAAAGCCCAAGGAGGAGTCTCAGTGAAACCTTGATTTAAGACATTAGGTGGGCGTATATATAAGGTTTCCAAAATTTGTTTGGAGCGATATCCAAGAGGTTTAGTTGCTCTCAGTCTGTTGTTGTAGAAACGGATGGAAGAAAACGATTGGTGAAAAACCGCGTTGTGTACCAGATTGTCGGGTAATGTTAACACGTGGAAAAAGTATCGTAGCATGAGTTGCCGTCGGAGGTAAAGAGATGGTTCGGCACTCTCGCCATACAAACTCGGAATGGGACGAGTGCAGTATGCTCCCGTAACTAGTCGGATTCCTGCACGATGGACACTGTCCTACTTCTTTAAAAAGCTTGCAAGAGCAGAGCTATATACAACGCAGCCATAATCGAACCGAGATCTTATGAATGCTCGATAAAACTGGTGCAGGGAGTAGCAATCAGCGCTCCATTCCCTGCTACTGAGGCACTTTAATAAATTCAGAGATTTTAATGTTCTTGCTCTTCAATCCAATTCAGTCTCTGATCAAAAATTAGACCTAAGAATTTCACAGAAGGATAGAATTTGAGAACGTTATTTCCCAGGGTGAGGTGAGGTTCTATCAGAAGGCTTAGTCTCCTACTGAAAAGAACACAGCGTGTTTTCTCAGCAGAGAAACGAAAACGTTTCCTTTTCGACCAGTGGTAAAATCTATTGAAGACAAGTTGGATTTGTCGCTCCGCACCTGTGACACTCTGTGATGAATTAAAGATAGCAAAGTCATCGACAAAAAGAGAGTGTAAAACAGGATTCTTTACAGCAGACGTTATGCTGTTTATGGCCACTGCAAATAAGGTCACACTGAAGACTGAGCCCTGAGGAACACCGTTCTCTTGAAGAAGGAGATCCGAGGTGTCTCTTCCAATTCTATAGTGGAAAGAACGTTGATCCAAAAAGGACCAGAGCATCAGAGGAAGACGTCCTCTAAATCCCCAGGCATAGAGTTGTTGTAAAATGCAATGACGCCAAATAGTATCGTAAGTCTTCTCCATGTCAAAGAATATTCCGATGATAAGTTGTCTTCGGACGAAAGCATCTTGAATAGCTGATTCCAGGAGAAGTTGTCCAGGGTGGAATGGAACTTCCTGAAAGCACACTGAGATCCACTCAGCAAGTCATGCCGTTCAAGATACCAGACGAGACGTCGGTTAATAATTCTCTCCAGAGTTTTACCAACGCAACTCGTCGGGGCAATGCTTCCATAACTACTATTTCGAGACTGATGTGTCTGAACATTCCATAATGAATGTAATTGGAGCCATGAGCCGTGTCATGGATTGTCGCTAGAGCTGACTTAAATTTCCACATTGAGAGGGGAGTGTTGTATGGTTGTAGTTCGAGGAAAGATAGCCAGATTAGGTGTTCTCTGCAATTTAATTTTTAGAAGCGAAATCAGGATCGCAGTTTGCTGTAGATGATAGGTCAGAAAGTACTCAGTCATCACTGTTACCATTTACCTGTTGTTGAAGATATCATAACACTGATGTTCGAGTCCAGATATTAGGACTCGAGAATACGTTGTCGAAATCTTTCGGATTGTCTCCCATACTTTATTGGACGATGTTGTTCTGTTCATGGTACTTAGAAACTCTTTCCAAAAGATGAATCTGTATTCTTTGATAGTTCTGCGCGCTTTTGCTTCAGGAAACCGATATGGGGCAAGGTTTTCCGAAGATTTTTTTTTGTTGGGGCTTTAGGGCTCGTCAACATCGAAGGTCTTTAGAGCCCATGCAAGTAGGGAAAAATGCAGTTTCGCACCATAGAGAAGAGCCATAGTAACTCTTCCCCGTGTGTGGGACTCGCCGAATATCTCGACCATATCCACTAAAAAACCCTCCTGAAATCAACAAATATCTAAATAGAAAGATGAAGGAAAACAAAAGAAAACAGAATACCAATACATTATTTCAGAAAAAAGGAAAATAACTTTAAAATATTATACTTTCGAATTACAGAAACGAACGATGAAACCAAAGAAGACAGTAAAGATGAAAAGGGAATGCAAATTTTAAACCCTCTCGAGAATTTGTGGGAGGAGCCCCGATCTGGAGGGAGGAGCCCCGAAGATGGACTACCGTTAAATGTCCTCAATGCTCTTTGCCTCGTCCGAATGGCGGACAAAAACCCGTCGTTCTACCAGAGGACATGAGGCCTTCACGGATGTTCTCAGAATGGATTCTGAAGCGGCGTGATGAATCACCTGGGTCAGATGTTTGACCCTTTTTTGACACTCAGTTTCTCTAAAGACACCCAGACAACAGTAAAGTGTCCAGTTCACCTTTCAGATATCCATTTCTGGGAATCCATTTCTAAGACTTGCATCCGGGAACAGTCGCACGTTCCTGCAAGGACAACCAAATAGGATGATGGTCGCTACCATGCTGATTGTCTTCTACGTACCGTTGGAAGATATCTGCAACTTCAGGAGATTAAATTGACAGGTTTTCTGCAGTCCATAACCCCGAAGCAAACGCAGGGTGGGTCATCTCCCCAGTGTTCATTAGACGTAAATCTTCACGCTCAAAGAGACAATTCAGCAGTCGGGCCCTGGGGCAATCGCTCCACAAACCCTACAGTGCACAGTGAAAATTAACTTCTCCAAAGAGGAAGAGTGGTAGAGGTACCTGGTGAATTAGATCTCTGAGGGAGGTCTCCGAGAAATCTCGTATCGGAGGAAGATATATTGAACGCACGGTCGTAGCAGGAATGCTGTGAATTGTAACTTCTATAACTTGGATTTGAGTTTGTAGGAGAACCGATAAAAAGGGGATAGTAATTCTAACAAACACGGCAACTCTTCATCGTGCTCGGTCTCCCGTGGTTACATTTCTGAAGCTGATGTATTCCCGAAGAGAGGGGGAATATTTGAGTAATAAGTAGGTCTTTTTTTTTTGTGGGGCTTTAGGGCTCGTCAACATCAAAGGTCATTAGAGCCCTTAAAACTTGTACAGGTAGGGAAAATGCAGTTACGCACTAGGGAGAGCCAACATGACTCTCCCCGCGTGTGGGACTCGCCGAA
>NNCF01126020.1:181163-210894 GCA_002313205.1 Laupala kohalensis | reverse complement strand
AGGAAAATGAAAGATACCCTAGCCCTAATAGCGTCGGGATCGAAAAGAACAAGAGGTGACCAAGGAAGGTCAGAAAAGAGAAAGGAAGGAGCATGGCACAAGTAAGTGGAAGCAATGCCAGACTCAGCTCGGGGCCCCGTGTTCGCCAAACACGTACTTACTAGATGTAAGTCCCCTGGGGGGTCCCAACGTGGTCATTGTGTTTTTCGACAATAAAGTTTATTTTTTGTTTTACATATACTTCAAACATGTTCTGTTTACCACTGTCACTGAGAAAAGGAAAAAGAAACAAAAGTGCAAATTTAAACCCTTCCGAGAACTTGTGGGATATGCACCGATCCCTTTATGCATTTCGAAACCTTATAGAAATAGGATATATTGATATCGTAAACTGAGAATGTTACAATATCACACATTTCTTCATTGTTTTGCCTTACAATGACGTGCTACATGTTATTGCGTATTTTTTTATTGTGGGGCTTTAGGGCTCGCCAACATCGAGGTCATTAGAGCCCATGCAAGTAGGGAAAAATGCAGTTTCGCACCATAGAAAAGAGCCGTAATGACTCTTCCTCGTGTGTGGGACTCGCCGAATATCTAGACCATACCCACTAAAAACCCTCCTGAAATCAACAAATATCTAAATACAAAGATGAAAGAAAAGAAAAGAAAACAGAATACCAATACATTATTTCGCAAAAAAGGAAAACAATTTTCTAAATATCATATTTTCGAATTACAGAAACGAACAATGAAAACAAAGAAGACAATAAAGATGAAAAGGGAATGCAAATTTTAAACCCTCCCGAGAACTTGTGGGAGGAGCCCCGATCTACTCATAAAATTCAATAGTTTATTAACATTAACCGTTTCATTTCCGAGAATTGTTGGTAAATCTGCAGCCAGACCAATTTGTCTCCGTATACTTGAGTATCTTCTGCAATCAGTTAGTAGGTGACGCACTGTCAGAGAACAGCTACACTCCTCACAAACGGGTTCATCATCAAGTAGTAAGAGATACCTATGAGTGAGAGGACAATGTCCTATGCGCAGGCGGGTCAGCAAGACCTCGTCGCGCCGGGCTGGCCTACAGGAACTGCTCCATGACTTAACAGAAGATTTGATAAGTCGGAGCTTATTCCTTTCAACAGCTAACCACTCATTGCTCCATTCACTGAGAATCCTTATCTTGACGAAATTTAGTAGGTCTCGTTTTGGAATCGTGGAGAAATCCACGCGATTCCTGAGGCATGCCGCCTTTGCGGAAACGTCTGCTTTCTCATTTCCACTGATACCCACGTGTCCAGGAACCCAGCAAAACATTATGTTCTTTCCGTCACTTTGCAGTGTGAAAAGTACATCCTGGATGTTCTGGATCAGCTTATCAGCTGCATACATGTTCTGGATTGCTTGGAGGGCACTCAGAGAATCAGAAAAAATCAGGAAATGTGATCCGCGGGAGCACTTTGTAGTTCGCAATGCTCGCAATATGGCGTAGCACTCAGCAGTGTAAACACTGCACAAGTCGCCTAGACGGTAGCCACTGGTCTCACGGGGAAATACCACGGAGCAGCCGACACCATCAGCCTGCTTCGACCCGTCGGTAAACACAGGGATACGGTCCCGGTATTTGTAGAGGATTAGCTGAAAGTATATCCTCAACATCGGAGCTGGAGTGTTCTTCTTGTCATGATGCAAAAGATCGAAAATAATCTTCGGCTTGTGCAAAGCCCAAGGGGGAGACTTACTAAAACCTTGATGTAAGACATTAAGTGTGCGTATATTTAAGGTTTCCAAAATTTGTTTGGAGCGATATCCAAAAGGTTTGGTTGCTCTCAGTCTGTTGTTGTAGAAACGGATGGAAGAAGAGGATGGATGAAAAACCGCGTTGTGTACCAGATTGTCGGGTAAAGTTTGCAAGTGGCAAAAGTGTCGTAGCATGAGGATTTGCCGCCGGAGGGAAAGAGATGGTTCGCCACTCTCGACATACAAACTCGGAATGGGACTAGTGCGGTATGCTCCCGTAACTAGTCGAATTCCGGCATGGTGGACACTATCCAACTTCTTTAAATAGCTTGCACGAGCAGAGCTATATACAACGCAGCCATAATCGAGCCGAGATCTTATGAATGCTCGATAAAACTGGTGCAGGGAGTAGCGATCAGCGCCCCATTCCCTGCTACTGAGGCACTTCAATAAATTCAGAGATTTTAATGTTCTTGCTCTTAGGTCTGTTAGATGTTCAATCCAATTCAATCTCTGATCAAAAATCAGACCTAGGAATTTCACAAAAGGATAGAATTTGAGAACGTTGTTTCCCAGGGCGAGGTGAGGTTCTGCCAGAAGGCTTGGTCTCCTACTGAAAAGAACACAGCGTGTTTTCTCAGCAGAGAAACGAAAACCTGTCGTTTTCGACCAGTGGTATAATCTATTCAGGACGAGTTGGATTTGTCGCTCCGCACCTGTGACACTCTGTGATGAACAAAAGATAGCAAAGTCATCGACAAAAAGAGAGTGTAAAACAGGATTCTTTACAGCAGACGTTATGCTGTTTATGGCCACTGCAAAAAGGGTCACACTCAAGACTGAGCCCTGAGGAACACCGTTCTCCTGAAGAAGGAGATCCGAGGTGTCTCTTCCAATTCTATAGCGGAAGAAACGCTGATCCAAAAAGGACATGAGCATCAGAGGAAGACGTCCTCTAAATCCCCAGGCATACAGTTGTTGTAAAATGCCATGACGCCAAGTAGTATCGTAAGCCTTCTCGATGTCAAAGAATATTCCAATGAGATGTTGTCTTCGGACGAAAGCATCTTGAATTGCTGATTCCAGGAGAAGTAAGTTGTCCAAGGTGGAATGGAACTTTCTGAAACCGCACTGAGATCGACTCAGCAAGTCATGCCGTTCAAGATACCAGACGAGACGTCGGTTGATAATTCTCTCCAGAGTTTTACCAACACAACTCGTCAAGGCAATGCTTCGATAACTACTAATGTTCGTTTTGTCCTTACCTGGTTTTAATAAAGGGATAAGCGTTGCTTCCTTCCAGGAATTAGGGAATACTCCCTCGGACCATGAAAGATTAAAGATATCCAGAAGGTATTCTTTCGACTCGAGACTGAGTTGTCTCAGCATTTCATAATGAATTGAATCAGGGCCAGGAGCAGTGTTGTGGACTGTCGCTAGAGCTGACTCAAGTTCCCACATAGAGAAGGGAGAGTTGTAGGGTTCCCAGTTGGTGGAACGAAAGTCAAAAGATGTGCTCTCTGCTGTTTCCCTTTCTCTCGCGAAATCAGGATCGCAGTTTGCTGTAGATGTTAAGTCAGCAAAATATTCAGCCATTGCTGTTGCCATTTCTCTGCTGTTGGTGAGAATCCGACCCTGATAATTGAGTCCAGATATTGGGACTCGAGAATACCTTCCAGATATCTTTCGGATGGACTCCCATACTTTAGTGGACGATGTTGTTCTCTTAATGGTGCTTAGAAACTCTTTCCAGGAGGTGGATCTGGATTCTTTGATAGTTCTGCGCGCTTTTGCTCTAGCAATCCGATATGCGGCGAGGTTTTCCGGAGATGGACTAGCCTTAAATCTCCGCAATGTTCTTCGTCTTGCCCGAATGGCGGAGCGACATGCGTCATTCCACCAGGGGACATGAGGTCTTCGCGGAAAATTAGATGTTTTCGGAATGGATTCATCAGCGGCATGATGAATCACCTGGGTCAGATGGTCGACCCTCTCTTGGACATTACCCGTTTCTCTGAAGACAGACAGGGAACGGTATTGTGTCCAATTAGCCTTACTGAGAATCCATTTCTGTGGCTTGCTTTCGGGAACAGTCACACGTTCCTGCAAGGACAACCAGATAGGATGATGGTCGCTACCATGCAGATCATCTTCTACCCTCCATTGAAAGACATCAGCAACTTCAGGAGAGCAAACTGACAGGTCTATAGCAGTCCATGAACCCGTGCCTAAAGTAAAGTGGGTCATCTCCCCGGTGTTTAATAGACATAAATCTTCTTCCTCAAAGAGGCAATTCAGCAGACGGCCCCTGGGGCAATCGCTCGACGAGCCCCACAGTACACTGTGGGCGTTGAAATCTCCAAGGAGGAGGAATGGTCGAGGGAGCTGCTGAATTAAATCTCTGAGGGAGATCTCCGAAAAATCTCGTGTCGGAGGAAGATAGATAGAACACACGGTCATAGATGGTTCACTATGAATTCTGACTGCTATAGCCTGGATGTGAGTTTGTAGGAGAACAGGCGAGCAGAGGATAGTGTTTCTAACAAACACGGCAACTCCTCCTCTTGCTCGATCTCCCGTGGTGTCGTCATATCTGAAGCTGCTGTATCCTCGCAGAGAGGGTGAATGTTCTGGTGAAAGGTGTGTCTCTTGCAGGCAGATACATATCGGATTACGACGCGCTAAGAGTTGTAACTCTTCACGTTGCGTTCTATAGCCATTAAGGTTCCACTGAAGTATGGAAGCCATTAGTGTTTCGATCCTCCGGGGTCAGGTTCGTGAATGTGTATTTCCGCATCACCATCGGAAATTACACATTCAGACTCGGAGGAAGAAAGCACAGAGACGTTCTTTTTACGTCTCTGCGATTTCTTGGAAGGTGTTTTAGATATTTTCAAAGATTCAACAATATTCACGGTTTTAGCCGTAGAAACATGTTTTGTCTTTGTCTGTGGCTTTGTGGTTACGGTGGTAAGTTTAATACTACTTGATGTTTTTCTTGGATTAGATGGTTTCTTTGTAGGCGTTGTTGGTGCTGGTTTTGACTTAACAGGAACGACTGAGGAATCTTTCTTTCCGCATTTGCACTGACATGTGCACGATGTTGTCGTAGACACGTCAGTGAAATCGGCCTGAACAGATACGTTCTTCATCTGTTTTGGAGTCTTGACTGCGGTGGAGTAACTGGTAGAAAATACAGGGTGTAAAGCCCTGTATTTTATATAATGTATATAAGCCCTGTATTTTATATATATGTATATAAGAAAAGAAAAGAATACAGAATATCAATACATTATTTCGCAAAAAGGAGACGCAATTTTTAAATATTATATTTCCAAATTACAGAAACGAACGATGAAAACAAAGACAGTAAAGATGAAAAGGGAAGGCAAATTTTAAACCCTCCCGAGATTTTATTGCGTAATGCTATGTTTAAGAAGGCTATATATTTTCTACCGCTTTTGAATAAGTTTAACACTCGAGGATTCGTACGGAGCTTTGAGTCATATCTACCCAAAGGAAACGACAAAATTCTACCGCAAAAACGAAGTTTCATCTATTTACTCAGTATCGGTGCGGACGGATGAACAGAATGAGGGACGTCGTGCTAATGTTATGTCCTGCAGTTTGTGCAGACATTGAATGGGTGACATTTAATTATGATCAGCTGTAGTGCTGGGTAGTATTGACACGAGAAGCTTAAAAAATTGTTTAATATTGTAGAAAACTAAATTTTCGTAATGTATCTCATGCAGGTACGGGGACGCGAAATTTCTTTTTCTATGTTTCGAATACCTCTTGAAGTACAGTATATATATAATGTATTTGACCTTCAAATATTATGAAAAGAGGGTTTTCTGCGATATGAAATACGGCACATAAAATTAGCAATAGCTTCGTTTCGATGAGTTAAAATGAACTATAAGTTTAAAATACTTATTTTCTTTCAGAGACTTTTTTAGATTAATGCATCACATCTGGTAATGCAATATACGGTTCAATCTATGGAGGGTTCCTTCCATTCTTAATGCTGTAAATCCAATCGAATCCATTGAAGGAAAAATACATAAAGTTGAATAGTAAATTATGTAAAAGTAAACAGTAGAATAAAGTTGAATACTTATAATTGCGTTCTTATGTCAACAAACTATCACAGTATATTAAATGTTGTAGATTCAGCTTCATCAAATAAATTGCATCGTATGAAAAAATGTCTCAAAATAGTAGACTTTTGGTGGCATAAACAAAAATACAGATACATTTGTATTTATTATTGTATTCATATGGCGTAAATGTTTTATTCATTTTTCGACTGATTGTGAAGTAGAAAAATGAGAGGATTAGGAAATAAAGCATAATCATCTTTTTCAAGAAGTGGGTTAAAAAATAATGAAATATTTATTTCATTTTTCGACTAATTAACCCACGCATGCAATTTGAGAATTAGTTAATATCCTTCACATTTTCTGAAATATTTTAGATGGCTTAATCATTAACACGTACGAGCCTCTTCATGCTGTAGGGACACATTCCTACATATACGGAAACTTCCTACATATACTGAAACTTCCCATATTGTTAACTGGTTTCCATGATGACATCACTCTTTGTACAAGAGAGTCAACGTACAACGCCAAAGAATCCTAACATTATTTATAGTGCGTGCCGCGTGCAACCAGAAACCTTCGTTTATCTCCCAATAAACGAACCTCGATATAGTGTTACGCCCCTACCCGTAGCAACGAACTTTGATTACTTCAGACTTGAGACTACGCATCGGCCGCGAACAGATCGCCCGTCAGATTACCTCAAACCAGAATTCAGATTACTAGAGTCAACGCACTGAACTTGGTCAAGGTCACAATCGCCGCCCGATTACCTCAACACCAAGCCCAGCTCAACGAAATAACTCTACGCTGACGATTTTCCTCGAGGTCACGTGGAAATCCTATGTACAAGAACCAGGATTACAGACGACACGAAGCCTATTCTACCGTCCCAAGAATCAACACGACATCTCCGACCACCGACTCGCCAGATATCAGTAGTGAGTTACATGAAAAATTCCGTACTGAACTTTCTACGCCTGGTCCCGCCGTCTGGTGTCGTTCATTGTAATTACGTTACGACGATAGAAATAAATCTTGTTCAAATTGAACCTTTAAAACATTTTATTTTGGAGAGGAGGAAATCTTACTGCGAAGCAAGCCTACACGCTGAGCCTTGCGAAGCAATCAGAGATCCTCCCCGACAAGAATGCAATATTTGTTTTGGCTTATAACCCATACACAATGTTAAAAGTTTTCAATAAGACATACTAATTGTTCTGTGCTAATTAAGAGAAACAAATTCATTTCAGACAGGACACGACGTACACATAAATCAGTTCTACACGGTCCATTTTACAGACAACTTACGTCCATTTGCTGTACAAGAAATGGGTGTGAAGTGAATGACGTCATGATTGATGTCATCTGCGAGTACAGAAATTGGACGTTCCGAAATAAGCGTTTTACATTAAGCTTAACTTAACTTACTATATAACTTAAAAAAGTAATGTTATGTTAGACAAATAATAATTAATTTTCTCCAGATACTTCGATTTCAACATCTTTATCCGTCCCATAGAATCCCGTTAAATCACTTCAAATTAAAACAATTTAGGCGGGAATAATTCTCCAACGACCGCGTTAACGAAATCAAGAGCAAGCCACAGACTTCGAGTACTGCCTATTCGCATAAATTTGCGATACAACAAAGTTATTGTTTTAACTATTGTAGCTCTACGCCATTTCCTTGCGGATAAGAGGGCAAACACCTAATGATAAATTACTTGATATAGTAATTATTCAATAAATACTACGAAACAAAAAAAACTAATTTTTACGCATTTTCCTAGTATTTCTAACACTTCTATAATACTATTACATTTCACAGACATTAATGTTTTAAATAAAAAAAGTAACGTAATATTGCTTGTATTGAACTTGAATTTATTCATGTAGTCAACTTTTGACTTCAAAGCATGTAACTTCAGTATCTAAAATATAACTTCTAAAATAAATTTAAAAATACATCTATAATTTATTTCTCTTACTGGGATACGTTGTAAGTTGGAACTATTTTTTAATGAAATATTATAAGACATATTTGTAGATGGTGATAATGACTACTGTGCGTCCACAAATTCAAAATCAAGAAATATTAGCTTGATTTTTGAACACCAATAACACTGCACCGCAAATATTTTTTTCAACATAGAGGAAATAATCGTTATTGAGCGAAAATAACATAACGTAACCAAATTTATAGAAGAATAATTATTTATTGCTCGTAGACAATAACTACTCTTGTTCACACTTTTTTAGAAGTATCATGTCACTAGATAAGAACAATCTATGGACTCTACATTCTTTGTGTATATCGAGTGACATCTCTTAAATGTTGAGCATATGTGAACAATTTCATCAAACCTCATTAGTCAAGTAGAAGTTGCGCCTCATTTATTAATTATACTGGAGTCCACGAGGCGGCACTTCCCGCCAGATACACGCTCGACCTGTTACGTCACGCCATAGATCGATACGGTCAACTTGACGACACGACGCCCCGCTTCCATTGGCAGATCAATCGCGCTGACAGCGCGAGTCTCTGACAGGCGAGCCGCTGACTGGCGGTGTCCTCACTCGACATGAGGCGGCAGTTCACTCGCACTCATCACTTACTCTTTAGCAGTCAGTCGGCGCAAACAGTCGTCACTGGCCAGCACTCGATTTCGGAGTCGCGCCATGTCGGCTCTCGCTGCAGGGCGCACTCACGGACTCGCTATTCATTTACTCGCCTCGCACTCAGCACTCGCTCGCGGTCACCTCACCCGAGCCGTCGTCACAGGGCTATCACATCATCCCGGCGAGCTACACAACATGGCTCACTCGCCGCCATTCATCACTTGCCTTGCCAGCAGGCACTTGCTCGCCGACATTCGCCAAGCGTCACCGGTCGACACCACGCGCACCACCGCGACATCGACCTACGCCATAGGAGCTGGGTCCGTGAAGGACGCTGGATCATCTCACATCTTCCCGGGATTCCACCACGGAAATTCAGCTTTGTATTATTACCATTCTTTCAACCAACATTTTATGTCATTAAATTGTTTGTTGGATAATTCAATGTCTCATATACCTTCATTTTTCCTTATTTTGTCTCAAAATTTTAGTTCAACATTCATTCCCCGTGTAGAGGTATTTTCAACGGAAAATTGTCTAGATATTATGGTCCTTCGAACCCCCCCATGTGCAGACATTTTTCACGGTTAAATGTTTGTACAACTGTCTTGTCGATAAATTATTTATTAATCAATTTATTTATAACAAGTCCAAGTGGCTTGATGCTGGAATCTCTTAAGCGAAAGTTCAAAACTTACTAACGTTTTTACTCGAATTTCACCTTCACCATGCAGTCCAATAGTAATTTCAAAGCAATTTAACGTACAGAATATTATTTTCGATTATTTTAAAATAAAAATTCATACAACAGGATTAGAAAATTAGCACTGAACATTGGCACAAGGACTCATTGACGTAATTGTCTATTCTTTATACTCTATAATTTTCATTATTTCAGGCGTTAATTGTTGTATCGTTTTTAATCATTTCGTTTCATACAGAGAAAATGCATTTCCTGTACTGCCGTTTCTAACGAATAGTTGCAATTTTGGAATGGGAATAAGAAATTATGGCATAATACGAAGTGAATGAACAAACTGATTCTTTGATTAAACTACGTCGTGCGTGCCATCACTTTCTCGTCATTTTTTACTCAGATTTCAAAGATACCAGAATATCTGCAATATCTTCATAAATAAAATTTTCAACCAGATGCGACCACTAGGTGAGTATTGGGAAAAGCAAGTGGGCGAAGCTCAGTTGAGTTAAATCTGGGGTTACATCTGCAGGTAGCCAGAGACTTAGCCCTCTCGCTCAGAACGCAGACATCCTTCATAAATGAACGCAGACATCCTTCACTTATTTATTAGTAACATATTGGAATATAAGTTTTTAAAAGATTTCTTGTACATCTCAAAAACTTAGTCAATGATCTTTTTTTTTAGAAAACTTCGTTCACTCTAATTTTTCAGACCCGTTTCACTCTTCATACTTCACAACTGTAAAAAAAACAGTGTAAAAGAACTCCAGGAGACTCCATTTAATACAAAGTGCGTCTATTTATGTTTACCGTACATCTGTCAAATGTGAAACGGGCCTTAAGAATCTCCTGCACTTGGTGAACGAAATATCGCGAACGAATCTTATTTACTCGACTAGTAAAAAAAAGGGAATGAGAACGAATCTTCATTCGCTAGACCAATGAGAAACGGGAGTGCAACGTTCGAACATTTTCGGTCGTTTGCCGCGAATGAACGGTCTTGTAGGGTGTCGTTCAGTGAAAACGACACCCTAATTCGCGGAAGGAAATCGACTTTTTTCGTTCGCGCAGTTCAGCAGGTCTATTTGCTGCCACTTGTACTTATTCTGAAAGACGATTCGAAACAGTCTAATTCTCGCAAAAGAACGTAGTACCCAAAAAATTCCTGAAAGAACGGCTAGGTTGTGAATCCCGCCTACACAAACTGCATTATGTTCAGCTGCAGTGCTGAGTAGTATACGAGACACACAAAAGTTAATATGGTAGACGACTAAATTTTCGTAACGTAACTCGTGCAGGTTCGCGAAGATGAAATGTTGTTTGTTTGGTTTTTCGAATATATAAATATATTTAGATACATGGTCTTAAAATACAATGAAAAGAGGGTTTTCTGCGATATAAAATATGGCACGTAAGATTAGCAATAGCTTCGTTTCGGTGTCTTAAAATTAACATCAAGTTAACTATTTTAATCATTAACGCAATGATTGCGTACCACACTGATCGGGAAAACACTTCTACAACACAATATTGGGAAAACATTTCAAGTAAATTATTCGCATTCGGTTCCTTGTACTTTTCTCCAATGCATCTCTTTGCTTAACGTGGGATACAGTGCAGCAAGCTAATGGCGAAGGCCGCGTGTTTCAGTATTGAAACAAAAATTCTTCCAAATTGCGATCATCTCAATACAATGATTTTCCCTCTCCTTAGTAGCGAAAAGATCTCCAGGTACAGTCAGAAACGTGTAAACAGTGAATCGAAGATACAACTGGGTTAAAAGTGAAGTATTGCATGTCTATAAATCTCGCAAAATAAAATATACAAAACTTTCAAATTGTTCTGCTACTTTTGTACAACCAATCAATTCTTCGCATTTCCGTAGTTTTTTCATCAATGCGTGTGGCTCATTTCTTCACGGAGTAACACTCTAAATTTCTTCTAAAAGGTACATCTGTGTAAAAACTTCTCCTACCATCATATTTGAGTAATAGGCAAAATGAGTAATCAATAGGAATGTAGTTACCACATGCGGTTATTAAGAATCGTAATCAAATATATTTTTAATTTAATTTAAAACGCAGTACAGAGCACATATGGAGCTACAACCCGTTAGAAAAAAAGCACTCCGTAGGAATGAGATAAGCAAATTTACGAAAAGAAATATTAGTCACGAAAAGATCTACAGGTACAATCAGAAACGTATAAACAGTGAATCGAAGATACAACTGGGTTAAAAGTGAAGTATTGCATGTCTATAAATCTCGCAAAATAAAATATACAAAACTTTCAAATTGTTCTGCTACTTTTGTACAACCAATCAATTCTTTGCATTTCCGTAGTTTTTTCGTCAATGTGTGTGGCTCTTTTGGTAACGGGGTAATTACTTCTGAAAGGTACATTTGTGTAAATACCACTTCTCCTATCATCATACTTGAGTAATAGGAAATGTGCGTTATCAATAGGAATGTAGTTACCACAAGCCCGTATTAAGAATCGTAATCAAATGTATTTTCTAATTTGATTTAAAACGCGGGACAGAGCTACTAACTGTTCGGAAAAAAGCACTCCGTAAGAATGAGATAAGCATATTTACGCAAGCATTGTTCTGGAAGTCTAAAGTAAATTATGACGTAAATATTGAGAATCAATTTTAACCATCAAGTGGTCGCGCTGTTGCACTTTTCATAACGTACACGCTTCCTATCGTATGAGTTAGGTTGCTGACTCTAACCGGGTAACGGACATAGAAAGAACTAGTGTAATCAATGCATTTTGCATAGCTTACCTTCAAATCAACTTTAAAATCGTAAATGTAAATATGCAAGCGTATGCAATTAAACTGTACTATGAATACTCTAGCACGTAATCATTCGACACTCACAACCAACAATCTCCCGCATACCTTCTCAGATATCAACATAACCTCAAATACAGACCAGAATCTGCCATGACTTCTGTCACTAGCGTACTACTAACATCATACGCAAACAGAGACGTGGTAACGAACTACGGCAGGATCGTTAGTTTATCACTAACTTCTGAGCATGCGCAGAAGTAACTTGCATGTGGATAGCGTGTACGAAAGTTCGCAGGTACGCTATGCAGAAGCTCCTGGTTGTTACGTGTTATCTGAGACCCTGCGTCAAACGTTGCACTAAATTCGACAGAGTGCAGTTGTTCTGAGTGAGTAGTGCTTCTCCATTGCAAGGGAATCAATTCAATTAACTGCCTCTCCACATAATATTTTGCATCCGAGACTCTGTGGGAAGTGATGTATTTGCAGCTAAACTATTAATTTTCAGGTTACTAATATTTTTTAATTACCAAAAGGAAAAATATTAGGCAGAAATCCATATAGCAGAATAGTGTTTCGGTGAAGACTGAAATACGGATAACAGAAAACGCGGCAAATGCGTGAAATGGGTTTGCGCCAAGAATACAACTACAATTATTTGCAAAAAAAAATTGGGATAAATTTGCTTGCAAGCAACATTGTAGTTGTATTCATGCGTATTTAACCTGATCAAATACAACAAAACGTCAACTTACCAGGAAAGAATAGAAAAAAACTAACTTTATCTACAGTTGAATGTCAATCGAAAATTATTAATCATCCGAAATTGTTTAGAGCGCTAAATTATTGTAAATACCTCTTAATATGTCAAATAAATTTAAATCATAATTAAAAACCTTTTTTCTTTAGAAAATGAGAACGACGCGCGCCCTTTGAGTAACTTCAATGGATGCGTCCGCTCGAGGATTAAACTCTTAAAACATTTCCTTCTTCAACTCTGTGTGCAATTGCAAGGGAAATTGAATGAAACGAACGTTGTGTGATAATATAAACGTTTCATTTTCTTTAGTTCGTCTTCTGCCATGTACTTGATGAGCGGGAAAGTGATAGAGGCTTCCGGTAGCAAACAGTTCGACGCAGCTACGCGTCGCTCTCAAGTACCCAAGTAAACAACACTACGTAACGTTTTGCTCAAGCTCGTATTATGCTCTCTCCATAAACTCTCGATCTAATCTACACTAATAAAAATGAATTTTTAATGAGGTTTTAGGGCTCGCCAACATCATTGTGGAAAAAATGCAGTTTCGCACAACAGGGAAGAGGCGACATGACTCTTCCCCGTGTGTGGGACTCATCGATTACACCGAATATACACACCAAAAAACCCCTTCTGAATTCACCAAATATCTAAACACAAATATGGTACGATAGTACAGAATACAGTAGCTTAATACATTATTTCAAAGAATAATAAAATTTTCTGAAAACTATGATTTTCCAAACAAAGGAAAAGGAGAATGAAACCCTCCCGAGAACTTGGGGGAGGAGTCCCGATCTATTTAAGAGTGAATTATTTGGAATATCAATCGCATGGAAACCGAAAAAGGAAATAGATGAAACTATTTGAAATTTTAATGCACACTTCATAAGGGTTATTGCAATTACAACGCAAAGTATGGTTAATATTGATGAATTACACGAGCAGAAAAACAATTAAAATTAGCTACTAATCAGTAGATGTGGATCCTCACTCGCTTGTCTGTGAAGCTTACCAATGTGTCCGACAGAGTTCGGTTGCGTTACGTGAGGTAGCATACGCATATCCAAAGACCGCTTTGAAATAATTTTACATTAGTTTTATTGTTAATGAAAGAAGTGCAGTAAAGAAAGAATATTTATCCGACGTGGTTAACATTAGTGTCTACAAATAATTATTCATTATAGTGTCTTCAAATTTATTTTCGGATATCTGTTGACAAGTATACATTTGAATACATTTCTGTTGTATAATTTCTGTAAATCGTAGTCAAATTTATACACGAGTATTATATACATTTATAAATAAATGTTTAACAATCATTTTATTGTTAAATATTCTAAGTGCCTATTCAATTTTTAACATAGACCTACAGAGGTCCCGTTGAAATGCATAAATATATATCTTATAACAGGATATAATCTGTTGACATAATTACACGTATTTAAATACAATAGAACAGAATAATGATTTAAAATTTGTCTCATGTACTGAATTACATTTGTTCTCCCTACGAATGATGTAAATGGACTATGTGAAGCAGTTATTTATCGCGAAATACCGATTTTCGATGGCTTCATTACCCTCGGAATTCTAATAAGATTCACATATCAAAACTAATAATCTGTAAACTGCATTTTCTTACTTTAAAACAAAATGTTGAATTATGTACTTTAGTGAATAAAGTATTATGTACTCTAATGTCATAATTTGACTCGACGCTCAAAGTTACAATCCTCTTGGTTAAGTTTTGACACAAATTCACGCGATATTAAAAATTTAAAAAAACAAATCGTAATATTTCAGTATCACGATCAGACTCAGACTGTACAATTTAATTACGATATTATGTATTACGATGTATATTTTTTGTCAATAAATTGTCAAAAGATGATAAATTATCTCAATTAAAGCGGCGCCACCCCTATGTTTGCAAACTGCACTAAATAGCGTAAGGTGCCGTCATTGAAACATTTTTATAGTTATTTTTTATTTTTATATTTTCGAATTATTTTTCCCATTATCTACACATATTATAAAACAGTCATTTTCATTCATGTCTGTCTGCAATGAATCAAGTAATATAATATGTAGTTGATTAATTTACAACAACTTCAGTTATTGGAGATTTTTTTTCTGGATCTTTAGGGCTCGTCAACGGCAAGGTCATTAGAGCCCTTGCAGGTGGAGGGAAAATGCAGTTTCGCACCATAGAGAAGAATCGGAAAGACTCTTCCCCGTGTGTGGGACTCGCCGAATATCTCGACCATACCCACTAAAAAATCATTCTTGAATTCAACAAATATCTAAATACAAAGATGAAAGAAAAGGAAAAGAAAACATATCATAAAATGGAAATAAATTCTAAAAATTATAATTTTAAAATTACGGATAAAAGGAAGAGGAAAGAAGAATGCGAATTAAAACCCTCCCGAGAACATGTGGGAGGAACCCCGACCTACTCATAAAATTCAACAGTTTATTAACATCATCCGTTTCATTTCCGAGAATTGTTGGTAAATGTGTAATAAAGCGAATTTCCGTATTCTGTTGTATTTTCTGCAATCAGTTAGGAGGTGACGCACTGTTAGAGGAGAGCTACATTCCTCACAAACGGGTTCATCATCAAGTAGTAAGAGATACCGATGAGTGAGAGGACATTGTCCTATATGGAGGCGAGGCAGCAAGACCTCGTCGCGCCTGACTGACCTACAGGAATTGCTCCATGACTTATTGGAGAACACAAGTAAATAAATAATATATTGTCAATGAAGTATTCATTTACTTGTGTTTTACAATGACTTAATCGCTGTAAATTGATGTACACCTGTGTTTATTACGAGACTCATAATTTATTCAGTCTAATTTAATGTAACACAATGTACACTGCACATCTGAAGGCAAAAAACTTGCGTATGCCGTAATGTTCTCTATATTACGCAATAAATTATACAAAATATATTGGTTACAGATAACTTCAAAATTATACCAGAAGCGTAAAACATCGTACGAGAAAGTTAACAATATATGTATTAATTAATAGTTAATTACGGTAGTTAATTTCAAAATCCACTTTCCTTCTTCCTCAAAACGAATGATGGATGGAATGACTTAAGAATAGTGTACTTCATTTAGTACACAAAGGTAACACTAATGTACGAATGTTCAAGGGAAACACTAAAGTGAACTTGTACACAACGTACACAAGGGTAACTACACAAAAAGGAAATCTCAAACGTCGTGCACTTTTTTTTTTGGGGGGGGGGGCTTTAGGGCTCGTCAACATCGNTGTACAGGAAGGGAAAATGCAGTTACGCACTAGGGAGAGCCAACATGACTCTCCCCGCGTGTGGGACTCGCCGAATGACTCAGCCATACCCACTAAAAACCCTCCTGCATTACAACTCAAAACTCAAATCCCAACATATCTCACGAATTTACTAAAAACATTTTTTAAAAAGAAGAGAAAGACGAAAATGAAAGATACCCTAGCCCTAATAGCGTCGGGATCGAAAAGAACAAGAGGTGACCAAGGGAGGTAAGAAAAGAGAAAGGAAGGAGCATGGCACAAGTATGAAAGGAAAGATGAAAAGGGAACATCGTGCACTAACACAAGGATAAACGTATCGACCACAGTGAAGGTGTCTATTAAATTTTATCGATTTTAACGATCTTACCGATTCTAGCGATTGCCGTCTTCGACAAAGGCGTCTACACAATATGAGCTTTCCAGTTACGCTCGGACTGTAGAAAATTAGTCAACTTTACTAACATTCCATTCATGAAAAAAGTTGACAGTAGTCGACTTCGCTTGACTTCGCTGAGAAGGAGAGTTGAGCGCAGTCACAATAATCGAAGAATCACTAAAAACCAGATGAATCGCGCAAGTCTGAAAAGTTGAATTAGAAGAATCGCCTAGATAATTCATTGTTTATTAAGCATTTTGCGACCGTTTACCTCACAAAAAGAATTTAAGTAATCAAAATAATTTCCTTTTATTATTTACTACGCTCAAATGAGTAATAACCTTTCCTTTTTTTAGATATAAGGCATTAATTAATCTCATTCTATAGACAGTCGATGCTAACCATGTCACAGTGAATCTATTGGATTTACAGGTTTACAAGGATATAAATAATTTTCTCTTCACATTTTCGGATTAAAAGCATTCATGTATTTTTGGTGGCTTCTACTTAAATCTTCTGACATTGACTCTTCGCAAGAGTTTGAGCAAAAGATAGTAATTAGGTTCATGAAATTTGTTGTTACATTCTATATGAAACAATGAAAAAATGTACTTTCTTGTAGTACAGAATCGATACAGATCAGATAAGCCTAACATAAGAAAAAAAATTACTTAGGCAGATAACTTTTTATATTTTTTAAAAAACGCTGTTAAAAATGAAGACAACTAAATGGCGAATGCAGCTTTTTCTGTAAAATAATGTAATTTAAAATCATATCAGAGTTCAAAAACATCGTATTGCTTCATATACCACATATGTCCATTTTTTTTCAATTTCACTGCACTACCCGAAAATAGCAAAGTTGTTAGTACGAGGTTATAAGAATATAGAATCAATTTGGGATGCGGAGTCGGGACAACATCAAACAGTTACTCATTCATGGCCGCTCGATTCCGTACCCAACGCACTTGCGCGAACCCAGAACTTCTGCACCATTTATGCATTCCATTCCATTGGGGTTTTCCAATTACACAACTGCTGACTCTAGTCGACTACAGTCAACTTTGCAATAATTCCATTCATGAACAAAGTTGACCGTAGTCAACTTTGCTTGACTTCGCTGAGGAGGATAGATGAGCGCAGTCAGAATAATGGTCGCAGTCAGAACAGTATCACATTTTTTGTCAGGTTTTACGGCTCGTCGACATCAAAGGTCATTAGACTTTTTTTTTTGGTTGGGGCTTTAGGGATCGTCAACATCGAGGTCATTAGAGCCCATGCAAGAAGGGAAAAATGCAGTTTCGCACCATAGGGAAGAGCCGCAATGACTCTTCCCCGTGTGTGGGACTCGCCGAATATCTCGACCATACCCACCAAAAAACCCTCCTGAAATCAACAAATATCTAAATAGAAAAATGAAAGAAAAGAAAACAGAATACCAATATATTATTTCACAAAAAAGGAAAACAATTTCTAAATATTATATTTTCGAATTACAGACACAAAGGATGAAAGGAAAGAAGACAGGAAAGATAAAAAAGAAATGCAAATTTAAAACCCTCCCGAGAACTTGAGGGAGGAGCCCCGATCTGCTCATAAAATTCATAAGTTTATTAACATTAACCGTTTCATTTCCGAGAATTGTTGGTAAATATGCAGCCAGACCAATTTGTCTCCGTATACTTGAGTATTTTCTGCAATCAATTAGTACGTGACGCACTGTCAGAGAACGGCTACACTCCTCACAAACGGGATCATCATCAAGTTGTAAGAGATACCTATGAGTGAGAGAACAATGTCCTAAGCGCAGGCGGGTCAGCAAGACCTCGTCGCGCCGGGCTGGCCTACATGAACTGCTCCATGACTTAACAGAAGATTTGATAAGTCGGAGCTTATTCCTTTCAACAGCTAACCACTCATTGTTCCATTCAATCAGAATCCTTATCTTGACGGAATTTATGCGATCTCGTTTTGGAATCGTGGAGAAATCCACGCGAATCCTGAGGCATGCCGTCTTTGCGGAAACGTCTGCTTCTTCATTTTCTCTGATACCCACGTATCCGGGTACCCAGCAAAACATTATGTTCTTTCCATCATTTTGCAGTGAGAAAAGTACATCCTGGATGTTCTGGATCAGCTTATCAGCTGGATACATGTTCTGGATTGCTTGGAGGNAGGAAATGTGATCCGCGGGAGCACTTTGTAGTTCGCAATGCTCGCAATATGGCGTAGCACTCAGCAGTGTAAACACTGAACAAGTCGCCTAGACGGTAGCCACTGGTCTCACGGGGAAATACCACGGAGCAGCCGACACCATCAGCGTGATTCGACCCGTCGGTAAACATAGGGATACGGTCCCGGTCTTTGTAGAGGATTAGCTGAAGTATACCCTCAACATCGCAGCTGGAGTGTTCTTCTTGTCATGATGCAGAAGATCGAAAATAATTTTCGGCTTGTGCAAATCCCAAGGGGGAGACTTACTAAAACCTTGATGTAAGACATTAGGTGTGCGTATATTTAAGGTTTCTAAAATTTGTTTGGAGCGATATCCAAAAGGTTTGGTTGCTCTCAGTCTGTTGTTGTAGAAACGGATGGAAGGAGAGGATGGATGAAAAACTGCGTTGTGTACCAGATTGTCGGGTAAAGTTTGCAAGTGGCAAAAGTGTCGTAGCATGAGGATTTGCCGCCGGAGGGAAAGAGATGGTTCGCCACTCTCGACATACAAACTCGGAATGGGACTAGTGCGGTATGCTCCCGTAACTAGTCGAATTCCTGCATGGTGGACACTATCCAACTTCTTTAAATAGCTTGCACTAGCAGAGCTATATACAACGCAGCCATAATCGAGCCGAGATCTTATGAATGCTCGATAAAACTGATGCAGGGAGTAGCGATCAGCATCCCATTCCCTGCTACTGAGGCACTTCAATAAATTCAACAACTTTATTGTTCTTGCTCTTAGGTCTGTCAGATGTTCAATCCAATTCAGTCTCTGACCAAAGAATAGACCTAAGAATTTTACAAAAGGATAGAGCTTGAGAACGTTGTTCCCCAGGTCGAGGTGAGGTTCTGTCAGAAGGCTTCCTCTCCTACTGAAAAGAACACAGCGTGTTTTCTCAGCAGAGAAACGAAAACGTGTCCTTTTCGACCAGTGGTATAATCTATTAAGGACGAGTTGGATTTGTCGCTCCGCACCTGTGACACTCTGTGATGAATTAAAGATAGCAAAGTCATCGACAAAAAGAGAGTGTAAAACAGGAATCTTTACAGCAGACGTTATGCTGTTTATGGCCACTGCAAATAAGGTCACACTGAAGACTGAGCCCTGAGGAACACCGTTCTCTTGAAGAAGGAGATCCGAGGTGTCTCTTCCAATTCTATAGCGGAAGGAACGAAGAGCCCAAAAAACGTGTACAGGTAGGGAAAATGCACTTACGCACTAAAGAGAGCCAACATGATTCTCCTCTTGTGTAGGACTCGCTGAATGTCTCAACCATACCCACTAAAAACCCTCCTGAATTACAATATATCAAAACATATCTCAAAACATACAAATGCACAACTTTACAACGAAGAAAATGAAAGATACCCTAGCCCTCACAAGTTAATAGCGTAGGGATCGAAAAGAACAAGAGGTGACCAAGGAAGGTCGGGAAAGAGAAACGGAGGAACCTCGCACAAGTGGAAGTAATGCCAGACTAAGCTCGGGGCCCTGTGTTTGCCAAACACGTACTTAGTAGATGTAAGTCCCCTGCGGGGAAGTATCACAAAGACTCCAAAGAATCGCTCTGGACTGAGTATGAGAGTTGAGTCCAGTCAGCAGATTCGAATTAGAAGAATCGCCAGATAATTCCTTGTCTAATCAGTATTTTGTGACTGTTTACCTCACAAAAAGCATTTCAGTATCCCAATGCGCATGCGTGAACCCAAAAGTCGACTTCTGCACCACTTTTGCACTCCATACGCGTTTCCGAACGATGTTGACTACAGTAAGCCAAGAGTTGACTACAGTCAACTTTTCTTGTTGTGACTGGAAAATACCAAATAGCGTATTTCCGTAGAGTCGATAATATCGATAAATAAACGGTTCAACGATTATCGAATTTATCGAATTCGTGTACAGAATACCACTCCAGGCAAGCATTCGATTGGCGCGCTACCCGTCGTTAGGTGCTTCACGCGAATCAAATATTTCAGACTTGCCATTTTCGACTATAATTTTGAAGTATAAAGATGAGTTAGAATGTAACATAACAAAAGCTCAAGCGCGAAGCTGGGGCGGGTTGCTTGTATTAAATATTCGGTGTAAAGAATATTTCCCAATTCAAGCTTCTTCAATGCCATGTTTCTTCAAAACACATTCTTCTTTAAAACACATTTAATCAAAACACATTCGACGATTGAAATGTTTAAAAGCAATAGGAGAAAGGAAAAATTAGTAAAATTGAATCACGAATTCAAACTTATTACGTAAGTAATAATATATTTATTAATCTGTTTACCGTCGAAAATAGCATCGTATACTTATACGAAATGTTAATTAATGAACGCCTTGAAAAAAAGATTTTTGGACACTACACTACCTTTGCCCAGGAAGAGTTTTGGAGTTGAGAAACTATTAATTCAGAAGTGGCGTGCGATGTGTACTTGAAAGAATGATGCGTGCAAACAAGCAACAACTGAGCAGGGTAGAAGGATATGCGGGCTACTCGAGCGCCACCACTCTCCCCTCCTTTGAGAAAACACGGAAAGTGTTACTCACTGAGCAGAGCAAATGATAATAAACTCTTATGAAAATATTCATAATGTTCAAGATTTCAATAATTATAATAGTGACAAATTTCGGTCAGGTGGAAATGGAGACGAATCAGGAATCGCACCCGGGACTCCCGCTTTGATAGCAGGGGTGTTAACCAGAACGAGTGGTGTAGTGGTTAACACCCCTACGATAAAAGCAGGAGTCCCGGTTCGATTCCCGCCTCGTCACAATTTTCACCTACCCGAAAGTTGTCACACATCTTCTCCACGTGTAGGGTACACGGAAGAAATATATGCAATTATAATAGTAATAAACAACATTTCAATTATATAAATAAATAACATGAACGACCACAAAATATTAAATAAAAAGGATAATTTCATGAGGCGACAATAGAACGGAGATTGGTATAAGTTAGCAAAAGTACTTACACTGCCTCTGCAGCTACAGTATCTTCAAATCTCAATGTTAAGTCACGAGCAGATACAATTCTTATAAAAGCTCTTAAGTATTAATTCGTGATCCTTGATCTTGAACGAGTTTTTGAAGAAAGCCGTGCTGAACAATTGGTTTTCGCCAGCAAACGCACGAATTTTTCGAGACTTAGGGACAGGTTTCTTTGAGAAATAACATATTTACTCCAATAAGAAAGCTAGCGATAAGAAAGAGAGAAACAGCGCTGTCAGTACCCCACCATTGCGCATGCGCACATCCCCTCTTCAGAGAGGCGGCTCATAGAATTTGCACTTAGGTCCAATTTCACCAAATGTAGAATAATCACAATTTCCTTCAACATGAATAGGTAAATCGAATCGCAATTACATTTTATGCGTTTCACCTAGCAAAACTAATCGTCGATTACGATATTCAATGTTTATCAAGAATTCTTTAGGTTGATAGACGTTTTGCAGTTCATTGGACAACTTGAAGAATTGACGGGCGAGAAATGCATCTTGTTGCTCACGAGAGCCACCAACGGACACCAGAAGATGCAACGGGCCTCCTTCGTGCCACTGAACAGAACCGAGTTTCGAACATACAAGCAAATGGACGCCATATTTATTGCCGTACTGAAGAAAATCGCCATTTGCGCTGGTAATCGAAGGGTCCCCGAGCGTTTAAATGAAAATGGCGATTTTCTCGTAAATCGAAGTTGGTGGAACGTGCATTTCGATAATCACGATTTACTGCACAGAAAATCTCACTCAAGGCATTAAACGAACTTGGTGCGATTGAGCCTAAGCATGCACCATCCCTGAATCAACTGAATATTACGTGCCCAATTGTCTTCGCATAGGACTGAAAAATCCTGGCGTTTTGTTAAACAGTTATGTTTATGAATGTTTCTCGTTACTTCGTGACATATTATCTCAATCTTTGAGCTTCTCAACAAAATTGTGAGTGAGTCAATCATCTTTAACTCATAGTTAATCGACTAATAGTTAATATAACTAAACAATTTCCCCATATCTCTGCAGCGTATAGAGACAACGAAGTACGCTGGCTCCCTAATCGTGATGGCTTAAGTAAATTTAAGTATGTTTTGAGTTCTAAATTCTGGAGCAGTTCACCCCTGAACCAGAACGAAAATATGCCCCTCTGGTGGCTCAGGTGCTAGCGTTGTTTCTCTTCACCAACTCATCTCGGGTTCAATTTCCGATAGAAGCAGAAAAATTGTAGCTTTTCACTTGAATATCCCAGTTCATATAGCTACGACAACTGAAAAGCGAACCCTTCTTCCTCTGCCCACCTCCAGCTAATATCAATAACTCTTACTATTACTACCCACTTCTATTAACCCCTTCATGTGGGCCATATTGTTGGTAAACCCAGACAAGCGGTCCACATACTAACAATGACCTACTACCCAACTCCTAACTCATATCGCTCCATGTAGATAAGCTTCAATAGCACGCTACATTTCCCATTCAAAATACTACAATGGAAGTATGAAAACTATTCAGATCAAAAGTGTAGTAAAAGTCTGACATTATTTAATCGTAGTTTTACCAAACGTTCATGCGAATTACCATCGGTGCACAGCCGAGAGTTCAATCATAGAATCGTTCGCGAATTAAGATTGTTCAAAAATATTCGTTTCTTAACATTTTTTTTCTCAACTTTTCTAGGGAAAGCTATGCGTAAACTGCATATTGTCTAAAACGGATAATTCGAATTCATGGTTTCTAATAAAGAGTCTTAACGATAAGGTGAGTCAGTTTATTACACTCCATCGGTTTCAAATAACACTTTCTCCGAAAATGTCACTGCCGTAACAGGCTAGTGTTAATTAGAGGGGTAAAATATTTATTTATCATTCGATCTTTATAATCGAGTTAACGTGACTCATTTTTTTGTGGGGCTTTAGGGCTCGTCGACATCAATGGTCACCAATGGACACAAATTGCATTGAGATTCAAGTTCACTATTTCTGCTCCGTGAGCGGCGGCGACTAGAGGAAGTTGATCCGACTTTAAAGCGTCAGTTCTACGGGACTGAGGGGAGAGAGTTCTCCGCCTGAGACGACCCCGAGATTCTTTCTTTGCGAAATTCGCTTTCTGAATGTTAGTTGAAGTTGAGGTAGAGGTCGAAACAGGTACAGATTTTTGTTTGGGTGATATCTTATACTTTGTAAGTATAAGGATTTTGTACCTCAGAAATTCGTCTTTTAAGACAGAAGGATCATCCTATATTGCCTGAACACCAGAATTACTATGTCCTCCAAAACCACCTGACAGCCGAAAGAAATTGTAGATGGTTTCGGTGCGGTGGCTGCTGTTGCAAAGGATTTGGCAACATTTACCGGACTTTTGACACCCTTTCCGTAACGCGAATTCTTTGGATGTCCTTCTCCATGATGTATTTTGCGCAGTTGTTTGAATTGGAAGGATGGCTTTCCTTACAATTCACGCAGTACGGAAGCGGTGAGCAGGCTGACGACTCGTGCGACGGCTGTCCGCAAGTAATACACACTTCGCCGGATGACTTGCACCGGTATACTGTGTGACCGAATCTCTGGCACTTGAAGCAGCGCAGAGGACTCGGTACATATTGACGCACTCGCAGGGTATAATAACCGCAAGATACAGATTCTCGTAGAATTGGCTTGTGAAATGACAACAAGTGAGGAAGTGGGGACGAACTTTCCCAGCAACTTCCTCTTAATTCTGTGGATGTTTACCACGCTTTGGGGTTCAAAAAATGCCTTCAAGTCTTCATGTGCAGTCTTCGTGATTGCGCTAGCACACGACAGACTGCAGCTTTCCGATAATATCGTCTTAATTGCTTTCGCAAGACGGACTGAACTAATTGACTTAAAAGTCTTTACTTTTTCATCACATTTCATTAATGGGAAGCGAGGCTTTGTCGGCCACTCGCAATCCTTGCAAAAGAAACTGTGTAAATCCACAGTTGCGCCGAGTAATTGCCTCTTGCTAGAGAAAGAGGGCAAAGGGGTGGGGGTTGGATTTTTCGTGGGGTTGTACGGCTCATATCGACATCAAAGGTTTTTGGAGCCCTAAAATTCAGTATAGGTAGGGAAAATGCTTTTCCGCACTAGGGAGAGCCAACATGACTCTACCCGCGTGCGTGACTCGCCGAATGGCTCAACCACACCCACTTAAAACCCTCCTGATCTACAACACACCAAAACATCTCAAAACATACATTAAAACATTGAGGACAAAAGATGTGGGAGGGACAAAGAATTAGGGGAGCGGTAAAAACTTAGGAAAATGAAAAATACCCTAGCTCTAAGAGCGTCGGGATCGAAAAGAACAAGAGGTGATCAACGAAGGTCAGGAAAGAGAAATGAAGGAGCCTGGCACAAGTGGAGGCAATGCAAATCTCAGCTCGGGGCCCCGTGTTTGCCATTTGACATGCCAATTGAGTATATCGTTGGCTTCTAAACTCCTAGCCAGTGGTGTCCACCCGTATCCATGTATTATCTTCCTTTTTTTTTAATTGGAGTTTTACAGCTCGCCGACACCAAAACCATTAGAGCCCTAACATTTTTTAACAGAAAGGGGGAAAGCTATTACACACTAGGGAGAGCCAACATGACTCTCCCGGTGTGTGACCTTGCCGAACGAATCAACCATACCTACTAAAAACCCTACTGAAATACCATACTTGTATATATTAAAACTCACAGACGACAGGAAAAGACAGACATCAGTTGCCTAAAACGTTATAAAAAACGAAAACAAATAAAGATGTAAATTTAAAGAAAAGGAAAAAGAAAGACGGGTGTAAATCTGAACACTCCCGAGATTTTGAAGTATTAGTCCCGATTCATTTATGGATTTAAGTCATGGCATACGAATCAAGATCAGATAGTCTGCCAGAGGTCACAGTCTTCCTTTTTTTTGGGGGGGGGGCTTTAGGGCTCGTCAACATCGAGGTCACTAGAACCCATGCAAGTAGGGAAAAATGTAGTTTCGCACCATAGAGAAGAGCCATAATGACTCTTCCCCGCGTGTGGGACTCGCCGAATATCTCGACCATACCCAATAAAAAATCCTTAATACCAATACATTATTTCACAAAAAAGGAAAACAATCTCTTAATATTATATTTTTGATGAAACAGGAATGCAAATTTTAAACCCTCCCGAGAACTTGAGGGAGGAGCCCCGATCTCATAAAATTCAATAGTTTATTAACATTAACCGTTTCATTTCCGAGAATTGTTGGTAAATCTGCAGCCAGACCAATTCGTCTCCGTATACTTGAGTATTTTCTGCAATCAGTTAGTAGGTGACGAACTGTCAGAGAACAGCTACATTCCTCACAAACGGATTCATCATCCAGTAGTAAGAGATACCGATGAGTGAGAGGACAATGTCCTATGCGCAGGCGGGTCAGCAAGACTTCGTCGCGCCGGGCTGGCCTACAGGAACTGCTNGTCAGCAAGACCTCGTCGCGCCGGGCTGGCCTACAGGAACTGCTCCATGAATTAACAGAAGATTTGATAAGTCGGAGCTTATTCCTTTCAACAGCTAACCACTCATTGTTCCATTCAATCAGAATCCTTATCTTGACGGAATTTAGGAGATCTCGTTTTGGAATCGTGGAGAAATCCACGCGATTCCTGAGGAATGCCGTCTTTGCGGAATCGTCTGCTTCCTCCTTTCCTCTGATACCCAAGTGTCCGGGNGTGTCCGGGAACCCAGCAAAACATTATGTTCTTTCCATCACTTTGCAGTGAGAAAAGTACATCCTGGATGTTCTGGATCAGCTTATCAGCTGGATACATGTTCTGGATTGCTTGGAGGGTACTCAGCGAATCACAACAAATCAGGAAATGTGATCCGCCGGAGCACATTGTAGTTCGCAATGCTCGAAATATGACGTAGCACTCAGCAGTGTAAACACTGCACAAGTAGACGGTAGCCACTGATCTCACGGGGAAATACCACGGAGCAGCCGACACCATCAGCCTGCTTCGACTCGTCGGTAAACACAGGGATACGGTGTTTGTCGAGGATTAGCTGAAAGTATACCCTCAACATCGGAGCTGGAGTGTTCTTCTTGTCATGATGCAGAAGATCGAAAATAATCTTCGGCTTGTGCAAAGCCCAAGGGGGAGACTTACTAAAACCTTGATGTAAGACATTAGGTGTGCGTATATTCAAGGTATCCTTAATTTGTTTGGATCGATATCCAAAAGGTTTGGTTGCTCTCAGTCTGTTGTTGTAGAAACGGATGGAAGAAAACGATTGGTGAAAAACCGCGTTGTGCACCAAATTGTCGGGTAAAGTTTGCAAGTGGCAAAAGTGTCGTAGCATGAGGATTCGCCGCCGGAGGGAAAGAGATTGTTCGCTACTCTCGACATACAAACTCGGAATGGGACTAGTGCGGTATGCTTCCGTAACTAGTGAATTCCTGCATGGTGGACACTATCCAACTTCTTTAAATAGTTTGCACGAGCAGAGCTATAGACAACGTAGCCATAATCGAGCCGAGATCTTATGAATGCTCGTTAAAACTGGTGCAGGGAGTAGCGATCAGCGCCCCATTCCCTGCTACTGAGGCACTTCAATAAATTCAGAGACTTTAATGTTCTTGCTCTTAGGTCTGTTAGATGTTGAATCCAATTCAGTCTCTGATCAAAGATTAGACCTAAGAATTAGACCACAGTCTTCCAGTCCGTGGACGCCAACTGTTGGCTTTCTTACTGGTGTCGTGAGGAGGCGGCATGAAAGCGGGAATTCCCTACGTTTAGAAGTAATTCATTAATGAGGACGCTTTTTCATCGAAGGCACACTTCATATATATTCGACAAAACTGTGTNAAGAGACAGTCATATATATTCGACAAAACTGTGTTTTATTCCAGTTATTTATTATACAGGATTCGGGGACTAACCGTATAGGTCTTTTAAAACTCAGAGAAACAACTTTGCTTAAAATCTTGTAATTTTCTAAATTTTACAGGTTGCTAATAAAATTTGTTAGGCAGGGGGATCAACTTGGAAGTTTCAAATGAATTATGACTCATGAATACTTTACCCACGTTCGTCAAAATTTAATGCGTTTACGTGTGGAATAAAACGCTATCTGTATTGAGTTGATTAGGTCCGGATGAAGAATTGGTAAGGAGTCTACAGACTAGCATTCGGAATTTTAATGCTTAGTACCGTTTTATACTAGGCGACTGGTCTCGGCTTCAGCTCGCTTCTTTCAGTTAACTTAGTTTTAAATGGAGTATCCTTTAATGATTCCACACGCATCGACTCGAATCGCCCACTAGCGGGACCGCACTTATGTTGCCCCCTAGAGTGACGTGTCACCGCGTCAAAATTACACATGAGTGATCAGATAATCGGAGAGTGCGAAATCGCTTCATGTTTGAACTGGAGAGTTTCCATTGGTTCCCTCCGGACTGAGAATTGTGATTGGTTTCTCGTGCCTCTGGTGCTCTGATGCGCCAATTCAAATTCCCTGTGCAATGAAATGACATCGAAATAATCATAATATCACCTTTGTATCTCCAAAAGCGGTCTCCAAGTGTGAAACGACCCAGCTACAAGTCGCCGAGATAAGTCGCCAAGACCGGTCGCCTAGTGAGAAACTGCACTTACGATTTATTTGAGGAATAATACATAATTTGACAGCACACATTTTTTCATAATTTAACAGAACATAACTGTTCTTACATAGTCTATTGAAATTACATTATATATTTTAAAAATTTTATGCAAACGTTTGAGGTTACATTTTGTCATGATTTTTCATTGGAGTGCAAAACTGTTGAATTGTTAACTGGCTATGGACCCGTTAATCGGAATAAATGGGATGGTGCCTTGTTTGCTTTCGGAAGGTAAAATTGTTGTGTTCATACTGAGTCTTGATTTTTCACAACACATTTTTTTTACATATTTGTTTATATAACGCATCTGGAGTTTACAAAATTATACTTCACTGATCATGAAGTCTTAAATGTCGGCATTATTAATGAGCTAAGAAGTCGCAATAATTAAGTGATGTGCAGAGCACAGCGAAGTCGAACCGTTTATCGTGGCAATGAATTCACAACTGCCTGGTAGGGCAGAGACGATGACATTTTTGTCTCAGTTCATTCGGATCAACGGAAGCGATAACACCGTTTTCCTCTGCCCTGTGAAGTCGTGAAACTTGCTACGCTTTATATGAGTTGTCAAGTCATTCAACCAACTTGTGATATACTATTATTAAGTATTCGACAGTGAGAGCATTTATTAGAAAAATATTATAATGTTTTCTTTTAACTCGATTGTGCGGGAATCGAAGTAAAGACAGCAATTGCTATTGATAGCTGGTGTAAAACAGACAGCTGCCTCGAATCGGGGACGGCTGAGGTAGCCTTCCATGTTTACGAGTGATAGTGGTCCTACAGGAGAGGAAAATCATCTTCAACATACAAATTCGACCCAAACCCCAGACCAGTGTAATGTAGGCGAAGTAATACGCAAGGCCATGGACGTGCTGTAAAACCAAGGAGACAACACAGAAGAAACCTTATCGCAACCACAAACTTTTAACAGGTATGGCGCGGCAGCAGGCACTGCAGTGGAGTTCGGTACAAAGAGAAGAAGACAAAATAACGAAGACATAAATAACCAGAGTAAACGTAAAAATACAGATAGTGCAAAACTAAATTGATACCAAATTATTTCATAAATCAGTTAAAATCAGACTATCAACTATTGAAGATTTCAGAAAAGTTATAACTTTCTGTAGGAAATCACAAGTAGAGTGCCATTCCTTTAAAGTCCCAACACAAAAAACTACAGAAGTTATAATAAAGGGTATCCCAGCGGACTACGAGGAAGACGAGGTTACGTCAGAACTAAAATCCTTAAATTACCCTCTAATTAAAACTTCATAAAAATAAGATTCCTATTCCATTATGTGCTGTACAGGTTGAAAATAACGCAGACATCACAAGAGTTATTGAAAAACTGTTTTACGCTGTGGTCAAAGTGAAACACCGGAACAAACCTAAGAATCCCATTCAATGCAACAACTGTCAGCGTTATGGTCACTCCCACAACAATTGTATTTTTTTTTTTTTTTT
>NNCF01126020.1:150745-176743 GCA_002313205.1 Laupala kohalensis | reverse complement strand
ATGAGAATGGTAGACGGGCACGGGTAGCGAGCGGGATGGCGCAGTCGGTAGGCGCATGAGCGCGCAAAGCTCAAGGTCCCGGGTTCGATCCCCGGTCCCGTCTCCCATTTTCATTCGACGTAACATGTTTAATCTGTTACCTGGCGGTGAGGTTCACCGCAATCTAAGAGATTTCTATGTTAAGATCATTAATAACTCAGGTGAAATTTTAACTTACTGGTTTAGGAAACCAAGTAGTGTTGACAAACTAATGAATTATAGATCGAATCACAGCATGACACATAAGAAAAGTGTTGTTGTTGGATTACTACATAGTAAGATATCACATCCGGAATTTTTAAATAAAAATATAGATATTAAAGATATACTGATGCATAATGCCTATCCTGAGAGATTCTATAATAGAATTATTTGAAAATAATTGAATGTACATAAGAAGTACATATGAAGATAGTAGACAACTTGAGAAGATAAAATATGCGATGTTACCGTGTATTCCTTGAATTAAAGCTGATATTCGTAAGATTTTTGATCATTAAATGTCAAAATGTCAAATGCCAAAAGTAGAGCCTCGAAACATTGTCAACTAAGGTCAATCCAAATATTTACATTATGATGAAATAAAGAGATAATGAATTTTTTATTTTTAATGTGAATCTAAGTTGTTTTTTGTCTGTCTATAATAAGGCTCGGTGTTATAAGGATAATGAGATATAACAGTCAGAGAAAGCGTTGATGAAAAAAAAATTGAGAATAGAATGTTATAAAGAAGAATTTAATTTTTGTTGTGCAAATCTTGTTAAGTTTCTAACTGTTTATACTGTTAGTTTCTTGTGATTCGATTCGAGTATCATTCTTCACATCTTTATTTGCTGCTTTAGTGTTAAAAAAGGTTTCATTTCCAGGTTTGACCTTGTGAAATGTTAACTTTTAGATGAGAATTTAATTTCAGGTTGAATATAGAACATGTTATATTGAAAATGCTACGAAACATTTGTGCACTAGAGAATTACATGGATATTGTAATCTTATTTGTTGCTAATATAACTGGTCCATGAATGTGATTATTCAATTTGTTCTAATAGTTTTGCACGAGATGAGTTAAATACATTAAGTGTATTGTGTGTAACAAAACATATTTCATCATTTCCTATGTGTTTGAAAAAAATATTCTTATTACAATACATGAGAAAAAACGACTGAAATGTTTATGAGGTTCTGTATCATTGATATAATATTAATTATTATGAATAAATTTGTACTTTTTATTCTATTTCTTTGTTGTTTTTCTTCTGTCCTTCCACAGATAAAGAGTAATTTACCTTCCTGCCTTACAACTTGATATAGAAAAAATATCAAGCTCGAGAAAATAAATAAGATTCAAATAGAAAATATTGGTATGTAGAATACCTATAAACCGTACGAAGGTATTAAAAAGCCCGCCAACCTGGAAACTGTGAAGATAGTACCCATGAATTACGCTTGGGGCAGGGCAGTCGCGCCTCTTTGCGCGTCACGCGATTAGCATTGAACTGTCGCGGCCCTGGCAGTGACGGTGACACGCCTCTACGCACACCCAACTCTTATCTCCGTTCTCTCTCTAAATTAGAACCCATAACTAAATTTATTTTCCATCATGCCCGGAAACACATCCGGAAAGCATTCCGCGACCCCTCCCCTAACAACACTTTCTGAAAATACTCACGTCATTTGGCACGCCGGCCTCACGCCGAAATTCCCTTCAGATATCCTCAAACTACCTGTTCATGAGTTTTAATCTTCCAAAATTTATCTTCTCTCAATAATCATTAATTCTTTCCTTCTTCAAATTCTCCTGTGACTTTTTTTATTTTATTTTAATTCTCCTTCAAATTTTCAGACCCTCGTTATACTTCCTCTTTCCGTTATACCCCATATATATCTTTTTTTTAACCCTAATATGAGTACCTAAGTCGCTGGTTCCCAGCGGACATGGTGCTCGCTTTTTGTTTTAGGAGGCCGTGTTAAAAAATTAAACCGTGAGACCATCCACGATGAGCGCCAACATGGGTAGGTGTGGACAGATGCCTGTCCCAACAGAAGCTTAAACAGAGCCAGTCCCCCTCTTTTTTTCATTTTAGTATTTGTAAATGGGAAATGTAGCGTGCTATTGAAGCTAATCTACATGGAGCGATAGGAGGTAGGGCTATTGTTATGGCCGGTTAGATGGGTCTACCAACTACTTGGTCCACTTTGGAGGTGTTAGTAGAAGTGGTTAGTAATAGTTAGAGGTGTCTTTTTAGAGTTTTTGATACCAGAAGGAGGTGGATAGAGGAAGAATGGTTCGCTTTTCAGTAGTCACAGCTATATATACTTGGACATTCATGTGAAAAGCTATAAATTTTTCTGAAGCTGAATTGAACCCGGGATGACTTGGTTAAGAGCATGAACGCTACCACCTAAGCCACTGGAGGGGCATATATTGTGTTTTTAGTATTGAACATTATGGTTCCGCGGAAAAATCTTCTAGTAACCTCTGATCTTGGGTTCACTTCAGATGTGCTGAGCATGGGTTGGGGCGAGAAATGATCGATCCGCCGGCAATATAACGTTCATGGCATGCAAAATTACCATAATTTAAACCTATTCTGATCAAATCTACCTTGATCGGGAGATCCAGTGTCAATAGACTCATAAATAAATAAATAAACTTTGACAAAAAAGCAGTTGCAAGTGAACCCTATTGAAACAATTCTGAACACTAACTTGACCCTGTCCTGCTCATTCCTACACGTTTAGCACAGATCCCAGATGTACGATAATTTAACTATTTATACGATAATGGAACTTGTAGGATAATTTCCCAGTAGGATATGAAAGTTAAAAGCGTGAAACCTTTAACATTTGTAAATTTACATGTTTCTTTCTGGAAGTTATTTTGGAAAATTTTGGCAGCAATGATTTGTTAGAAGGTAGACAATCAACGTATGGAATGATTTTTTTAACGATAGATAAATCATCCATCCCATAAAAATGAATAAAGGGAAGCAAAAAGAACCTCGCCTTATTTGAAATTATATTTAAGATTCGCTTGCTTGCAGTGAAAGCACAGGACGCGAAGCGTGGACGTGGGGCGCGTGAGCTTGGAACAATCGTGTTTGCTTTCTTGAGGCGTTCAGACGCGGGCGGGTCGCTGACATAGATGGTGATTGAGAAAATGGGAAGAGCATTAAATAAAAGAAATTTAACAAAAATCAAATTTTTACAACTTCATTAGTTATTAAATAATAGCAATTAATCATGATTATGAAATGACTTTGTTGAAGAGCGCTATAACGTTTACGTTTTCATTTTCTAAAAATGAATTTTCACACAGTAAATTCGCACGCTCGGCTTCAAATAGCCCCTTCCAGTCATGTGACCGGTCACACCGCACCGCGTCCTGTGTTCGCACGCTTACTGTGAAATGGTGCTCATCGTGGATGGGCTACACGGTTTAAATGATCACTTCTACAAAAAAAACCTGGAAGTGCAGGCCAATGCTAGGGCGTCCGAGGAGCGTCCAAGAGGGGTTTCATATACCGTCCGGGTATTTTAAGCCTAGCAACGAAGATCTTTCGAAATTCGCACACGACTTTGCCAAAGTGATGCGTATTATTACGTAAGCTAAAATTAATCCATTTATTTTAGAACGATTATTTTTTAACTAGTTATCTTGTATTCTGCTGTGTTAACATCTCAATTCATAGTTTTCTTGCGTGAAAAATAAAATTGGACTTCTTTTTTCTTGAACTGTTCATGAAATGTACTTGTAAATTATTTTTCTTTTAAATACATAACCGACATCTTTAAGCGAATGCTTCGTAATATGAAAGCATATATTATTTATTATTCAATTAATGACAAGTAATAACAAGTTAAAATTATATTACACATTGAAGAATGGAAATTTTACATAACAATGCCTGGGTATTAGATTCAAAACCTTTTTTATTTTCCTTGTCGTAGATTGAAGATTTTGTTACTGTAAACTCTAGCCATTGCTGATATCTTCTTCGCTAGTATAGCATCTCTTTATATAAAGAAGAGTATTCCGGGCGGTGTGTGTGTGTCCTTTATACGAATTAAAATCCGAGCGTGATGAAAATTTTCAAACTTGAGTTTCAAACCCCTGGGAAGATCACTGCCTACTTGAGATTACGAAAACACCACTTCCTTCCCCTTTTTTATTACTTTTCGAGTTTTTGCTTAGTGAATTTTCAAAATGAAATAAGTTGAGCGGCGCAGACAAGTTGTCAAAACCATTCGAAGTACTCACCTGCTTCCCATTATTAACCAATCGTGTTTTCCAACTGTGTAAAGTGGTCCAACGGTTTTGTACTTCAATTGCAGTTATTCTTAATCTTTGTTACTAATAGAAGTTTCTACTCAATTTTGTTTTAAAAGAGATTTTTCTCTGTGTAAAATCCTCTTTGTTTATTATTTAATATTATTAAGTAAATATATGCATTATAAACTTATTAATCTTAATTCATAACTAAGTAGAGTAAAAAAAATTTGTGCCTTCTCTTTTTTTAATTAGGGCTTCAGGGCACGCAAACGTCTATGTCATTAAAAAGTAGTCCGGGGTTTAAATTCCAAAATCCGGGGTTGCCAATCTCCATGCTCTAGATTTGTAATATTTATGATAACACTAAAAAGTATCCAGAAAAACCAAATACGACCATCGAGACATTTGAATTTTACATCCTATTTACTGAGTTCGATAGATTTTTCCGGTTTACCAAATACTGCCAGATTTTTAAGCGGTAGAAACTATTCCTAATTACAGAATTACAATTTTGAAGAATTTAGATCTACCTCGTTGACTGGCGAATCAAAGAACACCAACAATGTTATTTTATCACAGTATTTAAATGAAAATGATTCAATACTTTGGTATGTCGGGATTTAGGGCCAAATATAACAACTTGGTAACATGAAGGTTCAAAAAAACATATTACTTCAAACGTGTTGGTGATTTCATAAATTTACTAGCAATACTTCGAATGTACAAACGGAGGCAGATTATTTAAAATTTGTAATTGTCTATTGTAATTATTCCACTTCGATGGTTTTTTTAAATTGGGGCTTTAGGGCGCACCAACATCAAGATCATTAAAGCCCACCATTAAAGATCATCAAAGATCATCTTCGATGTTTCTTTCCCGTATTTTTCTAAAGAATTGAAGAAATGTGTTTTTTATGCATGTAGTTTACGTATTTTGCTTTTGCACACATTTATGTACTACACACATCTAATGACAGCAAGCAGCGGCAAAAACGAGTTAATAAAAATAATTGAAATTATAATAATAATGGGCTCTAATGACCTCGATGTTGACGAGCCCTAAAGCCCCAACAAAAAAAATAATTATAATTACAAATATCATAAAAGACGAGGATATTGTCAGTAGTGAAGATTTGTTATGTCCGTGAGAATCGTAGAAAATTTGTTGTTATCTCTAAACAACTAGAAAATATACAACATAATATACAGAGCATTCAGTATTTTATTCCGAAAATAATCACAGCCACTACTACCTTTTAAAACTCGTTCGAATCCTTTTAGGGCTTTAGGACTCGACAACATTGAGGTCATTAGAGCCCATTGTTCTAATCCTAATGAACATGAACAGATCTTATATCGTTCGAATCCTAATGAACATGAACTGATCTTATATCGTTTCAGATCACGAAATATTCTACAAGGCTACTCGAGAAGGGATTTGCATGTAATCCACGCTCGTGATAAATATAATAAAAATAATCCCAATGTGTTATGGGCTAGGTAAATTATTACTAGAATAAAGATTTCAACTCGAGTGATTGTCTCCAGTAGTACAGGATCTTCCAGGATAAATGTTATATTTGAATGTTATTAGATTAAATCGGCATCACATTATTAACTACTTAAAGGTTTCCCAATGTATTTTGACCAATCAAAGGGACGTTAGGGTGATTATTATCAGAACACAGTCAAAAGAAAGAAATGACTGTTGTTTCTCATCAATTGGAAAAACCCTAGCTACTAATTAGATCCAACAATAGAAAGCTTGAACGCGACAACAACAGCTAAAATTCTCTTCCTAATTGTGCTTGTTTCATTTATATTTCAAATAATAACATAGTTATTATAACATAACTTTCGTTTAATAATTACTCCACCAAATTATTAAATCACGCTCATGAACGATGTTCCACAATTCAAGAAATTCGCGAACAACATTTGGCGCCCCATTCAATAAATTGAACAATGAAAATCAAAAAATTGTAGTTCTATAATACAAATAAACCAACAATTTCAGAAAAATCAAGACAGATGGAGAGTCTAAGTTACATGCAAACCGAAAAAATTAGTTACAAAGACTCCTAAGTTGGAAATACGTGTGATTTCCTACGGTCACTTATTTTCAACGTATATTTTTCGATATAATGTGAACTTTACTGAATATTCCAGCTTTTCAAATAAAATTTGAATGAATGATTCATAAAACATATTAGTGGTTACATTTTGTACAATATATTACAGATCAGATAAACGAAAATCGAACACATTAGATATTCGTCTGGAGAAATAAGTAAACTGTACTTACATTCGTAGATGTCTGCGGGGTAACGAGTCGTCAGTTTCTCGCGTTGTGCGGCAGGACTGAATTCAGATGAAATGTTGATGAAAAAAAAAGCGTTGTCCCACCATAAACGTTTCTGAACAAATAAATGTCCTCATACTTACCCACGAATCACAAAATTACGTCGATACGCTTGTTCGTAATGCGCGAATAACGATCACATCGACGCATGACCTATCATTTTCTCACAATGGCGTGTACGTCTTACCGTAAAATGAAGACCTATGCTCGTCAAGATGTATCGCAACGGGAGAACGAACGCGTTACATGAGGACTCGCCAACAATGATCTCTTCCTTGCAGCTGATAGGCGCATCGAGTTACAAGCATCTGTTGATTGTCAACCCCCACCACCACGCTCGGGGTTCGAGGACTACCAACATAAGAAATCGAATATTTTAAATTGAACTTCAGTTAGATATCAATCCAATTTCCTTCCGTTATTTGTACCTATGTTTACTCTTGGACAAGACTAAGAATTAATTTTCTATAAAAATAATAATTAAATGCTGTTCGTTGGTAAGCGCATCACTTAAGAACGGCTGGACCGATTAGTTTTAATGTTCGTAATAGAATAAGGTTTTTAGGGAAATAAAAATTGGAAAAGTTGCCCGGAAAATTGGAAAATTCTGGAAAAACTGAAAGGTTTTTTTCTATGAGATTTTAGTATGAACTCAAGACCAGAACTGTCTATTCAAACGATGGATATGTGTAATTTTTTTTTTTTCGTTCGATATGGCCCTGGAAAAGTTTTCTGGGAAAGAAATTCGAGACAATTCCAAAGAAAAGTCGGAAAATTTGGACAAACTGCAAAAATCATAGTTTTTGTTTGCATTCTCGATTATAACTGCCGATAGGAACGACATATTTGGTTGATTCCAATCAATCACATTCTAGACACATCACACATTTACAGCATTTCAGTGATGTACTGCCGATAGAATTTATCCCGCTTGAATAATTTCCCATTGGCGTACTTCTGAATGCACTCCTCATCAAATTGATATACATGGCCACAATTGTTAATAGATACAATGATCACTGAGATATACGTTTTCTCGTTTTTACTTTGTTTACACATTTAAAATAGCTTTCCACAAATTTACAAAACGATCACAAACAAATTTATTGAAATTTGGACAGGACAATGTCTGTCGGGTCAGCTAGTCCCTAATAATTTATAAGTTAAATTAAGTTATTTATTTTGACTTGAGCTTTCACTCGCAATGTTTTGACTCACTTGATAATGGTACCAATGGGAACCGAAACGTCGTGAATTTTATAAATTTTGAAGTGTTCCTATTGTTCTTACGTATTTTAATGCGTTATTAGTGGATATTTGATGTATTTCCTCTAAGTATAATATAATACATTATCTGCTTTAATAAGGTCGATTTTTATTAATTAAATATATTACTATGCACACGAAGATGGACTGTTTAAATTAGGATTAATTAAAGATTTTAATGTTAAATCAATAATCCCTTAAATTTTGTTAAATAAATATCCCTCTAAATATTAAATACCGCAATTCTCTATGTACTTGATCCGTTCATTGCTATAGTGCTCTCAAGAATAACTGATTACGTATGAAAACTACTTCCTTGCATGCTATTATGGTTTTTTATTAGCCACATGTCTATTTTCATCTGCACTTAACCTTGGTATATTACAGCAAAATATACACGATAGTGGTCATTGTCTGTTGCCCTTTTTCTGGCCTGGTTTTTTCTTCGGTTTTCCTTGGTGTAGAGGCGGATTTTTTATTTAGCATCGGTAGGCACTTGCCTAGGGGTGGCATCTATTGAAATAATTAATTTCGAATTTACTTACTTTAATAGTTACATTTATAAACAATATTTTCCGAATAATTTATAGTTTATAATAATATGTGCTTGTGAAATAACTTTTTTGTTTTATTATATACAAATATGTTGGTATTATGTTAATATTATAACACGTACCGAACTACTTTTATTCTTGTCTTAGGACTGTACTGAAGAGTGAAATCTGCCTCTGCCTTAGGGGCCTTGATTGGATGGTCCCTTACCTTCTTCCGAAGTGTAAATTAGTTTGTCGTTCACGTGATGAGACGCAGTTGTAACTGCTTCTTTGACAGTAAATTTATTTGTGTACTCCATATTGTTGACCCCAAATTTTAAATATAATCTGGTTATTGTGATTGGGTCGAGAGAAAAAAAAGAAAAAAGAAAAAAGAACACTATTCCATACTGCCAACGTTTTGAAAATTTATATTTTCTTCAGGTTTACACACAACAAGGTCTACAATTAACCGATATTCTAATTTTCTAGCGATAAGTTAAACACTTGTATGGAATAGTTTTATTTTTTCATTTTTTCTCTGGAACCAATGTCAATAACTAGTTTATATAATAAATCTATTTATTCATGAAAATGAGGAAGGTATAGGCTACAGATTCCAAGGCGGTGGGAGGGGAGAGTTTATTTATTATTGTCCCCGCAGCCAAAGAAGGATAATGAGATGTAACCAATGGAGCGAAAGCGCGGTGTTGTCATATGTCTTCTGCGGGGGGTGGCCTAGTGTAGCTCCACCCATTCCAGACTGCACGCCGCTACACCCACACATAGGTTGCTATAACCCGTGGAAAAGCTTATCTCAGAAATATCGTGTGTCCTATGGGCCAAAGGTCAGATAAAACCTGCCGTCCCAGCTGGTATATCAAATTCCGGTTCAGCGATGGTCTACTTCATTTATGGAAAATGTATTTATCAATATTTTAAACAACCAAAATAATCTCCATGTAAATGGTTGTAATTTTATAAATGCTTCAGTTTTTGTCTCATTTAATCGGTTAGTTTTTACTTAAATTAAAGGTTTTAAAATTATTTGACTTTATTCTAATGTAATAATACGATAATTTAAGTTCAAAATTAGGCGCATTCCCACAAACGCTCATCTGCATGCTTTCAAATAACTTTTAGTTCACGACATAGAAGCTGTAAACTTATTTAACATTATCATAGCGTGATGCCACTGTAATTTTCAGCAAAGCTAAAATGTGTTCCTAGCTAGTTTTGAAAAATAAAATGTACTTACTTATTAGTTACGAGTAAAAGTATACATGCTTATCAAATAAAATGATGAAATAAAAAATTTATGACAAACTTGCTTTTTATTTATTTTAATCAGAAAACTAAGAGATTCCATGAAAAATAAATCAACTTTTATTTATTTCAGTCATTACTCTTGGCAAAATGTCAATCTCCAAACGTAACACGTGATATGATGTCTCAAAATATTGATGGAACAGAAACTGAGGGGACGGGAGCAAACGGAGTAGTTAATAATAATAATGATTTTATTGTCAGATTATTTAGCGGTTATTTGAATTTTCAAGTTTGGTGACTTGTGGATAAGAGTTATTTGAGCTGCATTACTTAAAAACATTTAATGAAAATGTTGAAACAAATCTCAGAGACGTGTATTCAGAAATACGGCGAAGCATGTTTGCTTTAGCATGAAAAAAAGCCATGTTAGACCTCTGACATCTGACGATGATCAAAACACGTTATTGTGTTAAAATTCAGTTCCACTGTGTAGGGATAAAAGAAATTAATTTATGAAACTTAATTCCCCATAAAAATCTACAACATTTTATAGTAAATTGTAATATTCACCCAGTATTTATTCATTAATTCAACTCGTAAAATTAAATTAACTTAATTCTAAATTAGAATTCAGTATAGAATTCAACAACTACCTTCTTATTAACAATTTTAAAAAGAACGAACAACGCCCAAAGAATACGCCTCTCCTATCAATCTTTGATGGAAAACTGACACGTGTAGCATGTTATTTCAACGTTCACCCTCTTTCCCAGATTGTGAACGAAGGGAATAATGTGGGCGGCAGCGTCCAAACATAAGATTCTGATAACACGAGAAGAACGCCCACGTAAGAAAGATTCGGCAATCTCGCAATGTTGGTTTGTCAACTTTCACGTGGTCTTTAGGCTCCTCCCTCATTAGCTTTCTTTTGCTGCGAGGAGAATACGTTGTAGTTTACACGGAAGAATGAACTGAAAACATTTGTAATTTTCAGGATAAATATTGATAGTAACAATTTTAAGAAAATTATCAGTTGATGTCTGTAGGATAGGTTAGCTCATATATATTTTTTTAAATTACGCCCACATTACATCCAATAATATTTTTAATGTCCCCCACAAGAGGTAATACTTATCTCGGTGGAAGAAGATAGTTCCACCACGATACTTATCACTGAGAACTTTTAATTATCAGAGTTAATACAAGGAATATATGGAAATTAACGCACGAAAGCTAAATACATGTTTAATAGTTTATATCAAATTAAAAGAAAATTACATACCTATATTGACATAAATTTAATTTAACATAACTTTGTACATCAATGGTTTTTGTGCCTCCAAAATTAACAATTAAAATAGATATATTTTGCAGACAGATATCAGCATTACCTCTAATCCTAATATTGACGTCATATTTCTTTGCTTTGAGAAATTCAACTTAAGAAGAAAAATCATAAGCGGAAAGACAGTGTTTATTAGTTTATTGTATATTAATCGCAGTAAGTTACTTTGTTGTCCTCAACGTGGTCTTAGGCAGCGTGTAACATCCCTCTTGGGCTCGATGGTGGTATAGCGCTTGTGCACAGTGTAGCCAACGCTTTTACTTCGCCATCGTCCTTAAGAGTAATAATATTTGTACCTCACGTTATGTTGGCACGACATTCGAATTTCTGAAAACGTAAATCCATCGCCAACATCAGACACTAATTCAATGCCATTGCTCTGGTGGCGCTGTTCTGTGCATCGAGAGTGTGGAACGAATCTTACTTTGCGTCTTAGTTTGTTATCAAATTGTAATTCTTTACCGCAACTCGTCGTTTGTGTGACTGCTATTAATATTTATTTGGGTATAACTTGAATTCGTAGAAGTTCACAATGATGTTAGGCAGCCATATTGCATAATTTTCGGGAAATAATAATAATAATAATAATAATAATAATAATAATAATAAATTTATTGTCAAAAAACAGTACAAACTGCGTATGACCACGTGGAGGGGAAAAAACTAATTTACTCTCCGGAAGCAAGCAAGGGACCATCCCATCAATTCCGATCAAGGGCCCTAAGGCAGAGGCGGATTCAAAAAATTCAGCAAACGTTCCTAGATAAGATAAAAAGTTAGCTGCGAGTTATAATACTAATAGAATGTCAATATGTTTGTAATTTAACGCAAAAAGTTTACATGACTTGGAGCATACTTAGTACAAAAGCTTTTCCTCGTATCTTTCATTGGCCAGAATGTCTTCGGCGCTCAATCACTGTTTTTGTAGAAAGCTGCACATCCAGAGCCCGATACCTTATTGACACAAACATAAGTGAAGAATGTCGGAAAAGCATGTGACGCGTTTTTCCAGCTAGTGAAATGCATAGTGGAATAAGACAAGGTTTTCCCGTCCCAAGTACGCCTAGTGCAAGCCAATCATATTGAAGGCATTTTTCGAAGAAAACATTTTCGGATACCCCTTCAGAATAGAACACTGAAGTTACCAAATAGAGGGAAAAGTTCATAAACTTTTGAAACTTGGAAATGAGGTGTAATACATTTTTCGGAGCCACGCTCCACGAAAAGCCACACCGAAGATGCACGGTCGCGGTTTTTGCCATTTTTTATTTGGCCAAACAATATTTTCAAGTGTTTTGTCGAGTAGATCGCTCAATTTGCAAGTTGAAAGTCAAGTTACAAGTAATTTACATTTAGGAGCTCCGACAACAAGCACATATAAAACATTAACAATCAATAGACGAACTGTAAGACACCGCATCGCCTTCTCTTCACGCTGAAACTCGAGTGTTTGACCACACACGAAATTGAGGGCTGTTTTGTGGTGATTATCATTACATTTAGATACATAGATTCTTTGAGGTCTTAATATGAGAAAAGCATAATTTAGTTACTGAAAAATTTATTAATAACTTGTGATTTTGAAAGTATTCCTTGATTGGAGAGCTTATAGCACAATGCACCAATCTCAAAATGACATATACTTTTGTGTTGGGTATTTAATGAAAAATATTTTTGTTAACTGCGAAAACCACGAACGTATACTTTAGGCGTGGCTATTCAATTCAGCTAGATATTACTTATGAACGGGTGTAGAAACTTTTATGCTTTATACGCTTGGAAATTATGCTTCACATTTTTTTTAGTTATGATATATTTTGATATTAAAAGTTCTTATATTGTTTATGTTTTTGCAAAATTCTGTATTTAAAATTATTCACAGACTCTTAGTACATGAAGCTGTCACCGCTAGTAATCTATATCTCTGTATTAAATCAAAAAATTTCATAGGAAGCAATACATTTCATAAGAATTAATTAATAAATTACTTAAACAATTAAAGAATCAGAACGCGTCTTTCAGTGGCTATTCTCAATGGTGTTACAGATTTTTACACTATACAATCAATCAAAAACGATGCGTAATGCCCACAAAATACTAGGATAGTTTTAGTGGCTGGTACTATGTGCTAGTAGCTTGGATTCCAGCCATCTTCCGGTGAAGTCAACTAACTTGCCAGACAATGGCAGCGCGTAAATACGTGTTTTAACAAATTATGGGTCTCCTAATTTCACGTTTCTCATAGTCTTAAGAGATCACTAAACACCTTCATTCTTTTTAGTTCAATATCAAAATGATGTACATACTCTTCAATCAAAGACAGCCAAGTTTCAAGATAGAAATGGTAAAACATCGAAATACAACATTTTCAAGCATTAAATACAAGGAGTTGTGATGTTTATTTTGATAAGAAACATTACTCTGGGTCGAGTCAAAGTCAAACTGTCCCATAACATTCCCCAAAGGCGCCCATGGTGTTCGCGGAGGGTAGAGTTCCGGAATTAATAGGTCTCAGCACTCGGAGGAGGAGATGTGGTCGGATTCTCGCTCCGACCGGTTTGACGCCAGGATAGACCCGATACTCATTTTACAGCTGACTGAGAGCCAGACATTACTCTGGGTAGTTAAAATTAAAGTTGTAATGCGGGTAAAGTAGGTAAAGAGTACTCGGCATTCTATCTGCAGACCTCGCTGCTTTTTGAGAACTACTCGAATTAGGTCTTTTGTGCAAATATTTTGGTGGAATATGGTTCTACCCGTTGTCCGTATGGTAAATTATCGATAAAATCTTACGTATGAAACCGATCGACCTCTGTCGATTGTTCGACCCGTTAGATATCTCAATAGATAATTAAGCTGGCATTGAATAGGTACCAAATTGAATACTGTAGTAAATAATTACATTTTTCATAAAGTAAAGAAGAAAATTAACTTACAGTTATCGGAGTTCTTCCAAAATGGCGTAAGTATAAGTTTCTTTTATTCCGAGACCGCTTTCAGAATAACTCGTTTTCAAATTTGCACTCACCAGTCATAAAAATAGGTTAAGAGACTCATTCAAGCTATTTAATAAAATAATATGCTGTCAAATTTACTAGAGAGAATCTAATTGTACACAAATCAGGAAACATTAGTTATAACGTATTAAGTTGATGTAGTAAATTATACCCTTCCATAGCAAAAGAAATATTTGTGATTTTGTTATAAAAATGTCTTGACATGGTATTTAAAATGTTGGTCTCGTTCAAAACAAATTATAACCAAATATATCCCGCTTATGACTCATCAAATTGAGTGGTAATTTTCTTAATACGTCTAAAATGAAGGAAAACTAAATAGCCCTTTATCGCGATAATTCATTTATTTTTTTCCTAATTTTAAAATTTAATTAATCAAATTTCCAGAATTAATCATATTCTCCGTCTCTATAAATGCATTTTCTTATGTATCACAACTGACGTGAGCTCATTGCTCCTAAGTTGTCAATTTGTCTAAAGATGATTCAGGAAAAAGATTGAAACGTTGCATGATACTTTATTTACTTGTGTTTTAGAGTAATTATTTCGTTTTATTTGTTATGTATCAAATTTCCTCATCATACATTTCCTTCAAATGTTCTGCACTTCTTCTTCTTCTGAAAAATCGGTGAAACTGATAAAACGCATTTTGCGTTCTACTTCTCCCCGTAAAAATCAACTCCAGACTTGAAACTTGGCAGAAAGTTAAGTTTGGGGTAACTTTAATGAGAAAAGAAAACCTGGCACTTCAGCGGATCCCTTGGGAGGGTGGTCAAAGGAGTCCGGACGGTTTTTTGTAAGAATCTCAAAAACTAAGTTAAGAACAGTGTAAGTTGAAAAAACACTCAAACTTGAGGCCTCTTATTGCAATTTATCGCCTTAGACATATTTACGAAAATAAGAAGTAGCATTTTTTTAGTTCAGACCATTGTTTTTATTGTAAAAAGTGCTAAATATTGGTATGTAAGTGTTTGACCATGTAATACCACGTACATGGATGTAAATTTTTGCATTTATGTACTTATGCATATACATATACTCACTTGACAACTACAAGAACGTGCATTTTTGAAACGTTTTACCTATGTGTGTATGTATATAGGAACAATTTTAGGGGTTATAGTGTAGTGGATAATACTACACCTTTAATTTATAAAGTGATTTTAAGATGACATGGGTTCTGGTACATTTAGTAAACATGAATTACCACTGCAAATTAAATCGAGCCCCACATTGAGCTAACCACTTATAACCAAATTAAAATTTACTAATGATGTATTGGTAAACATCTATTATCAGACCCAGTAAGCACTTACTTAAAGTCCCAATGGATTGATTTAAAGAAGGGCGGGGTTCTGCCCGTTCAATAACATAAAACACACACATTTAAGGTTAAAACACTCACATTTTCGATAAAACTAACTTTAATTTTCTAACTATTTATATTTCTTATAATTAAATCACTATGCTACTCGTGCACACAATTCCCCTCAGAACTCCCCCAAAACTCACACCTACATTTACCAATTCACTCTCTTTTTTAACAAAGTGGTGTTGGTATTTTATAAGTTCCAACATATTGGTCTTCTTCCTAAGATACTTTACGCATTATTTATTTTCAAAACAAAGCTAAATTGTCTTTTTCTTAATAGTCAATGACATTACCATTTTCATTCGAAAGTTCTGGGTAAAGGAGCACTCGCGTTTCCAAGTTCTAGTAAACACTGATCGCCTCTGCCAAGTACTGGTCGCAGCTAGTCATGCCCATTTACCTTACTTATTAATAACCAATAATAGATAAGCTGCCATTCACCAAACCTCGTGGGCGTGCAAGTTTCTTTCGGGATCAATGACCCGGAATGTTTTCGCCACCTTCCGCTCTCTCAACCTACAGCTGGCTGGTAGAAGATGCCGCCCCTCGAGAACCATTCACAGCCGACCCCAGTCACCTCGAAGTAGTTTAGCGACCTAACTATAGTTCTTTCCCATTTAGTCTGATTAAGCAGCTTCCGGGCCGCGAGTCGAACACATCAAAAGAGAATTCTTCAAAGACCGGAGCCACCAAACGACCCAACGTTGATCGTTTGATATGACACCGAGTTTCTCGTCCTACTTATTAATGAGATAACTGATTAACGCCTCATCATTAGGATGCTCGGTGGAACTTCGGAACGATAACCGCAATCTATTAAGATGTAGTAATCAGAGTGATTTGATCTACACATCAACTCGAAATAACGATCTCGGATGACTGAAAAACGTGAGATACTATGTGATCTCAAAATACTAAAGACGTGATCTGATAAGTGAGCGATCTAATGCAGTCTAAGTGATCGGCTAATAATCTTTAAGCAAGTAACCAAAAATCTATAAGTGCTCAAAAATCTGTAAGTGGTCAAAAATCGATCAGCCGTCAAAAAAATCTCTAAGTGGTCTTGAGCACTTCCGAGCATCCTGCTAAATAATAATAATTTCCTCCATTTCCCAAAATTTGGAAGAGAAAGCCACGCCCATCCTTATGTCTCCTAAACCGATCACAATGTTTCATCACTCCACGTGGAGAAATTTCAATTGGTTGCATCCTCGTTACGTATGCACGTCCTCGACGAATCACAGGGTCCCATTTTCAACAACATTTCGTACATTTCCAGCGTCGCCATGACGCGATCACGTGGACCCCGCCCCTTTTTGGGAATCTTTGTATCTTAAGACCGCGAGCCAGGTCTCCCATTTACCGAATCATTTACACCGTTTCTCTCCCCTCATTAATTGACACTTGGACGCCTCCTAAAGAAATCCGGCCCTTTCTTGTTCGCGCGTGTTCACTTGCCTCCTGGTGATCTCTCCGTCCTCTCAATCATTTCTTTTGTTCATTGTCTTTGCCGGCAGATGCTACTCGCTCACTGTGCTGTGTCATGTCAATCCGCGCTGATCATAATAGGTTCCTCAGTCTACTTAAGTTTCCCTTATTTTATGGCTTTCTTGTGGTTCCGGGTTCCACCTCGAAATAACCCAAAAACCATTCCCTTTAATGTCCGACGCGTCCTCGCCCTTGTCTTCGTTAAATTCTTTTCAAAGCTATCCCTGGTTAATTTTGCCCTTTTTGCCATTGTGTTATACCCTTCTTTATATTTCCGCTCCGCACGAGCTACTGCGCAGAACATTCTCCCTTGATGGACATTTTCATTACGGTATTCAAATGTATTTTTGACCTGGTCGTTTACTCAACTTTTCAAAGCGTTCATGCCCTCGCTTTTGTTTGTGCGTCAAGCGCGCCTCTCCAAGAACCCAGCCTCCCCGAGTACGCAATGTTTCATTTTAAATGCGTCTCATGANTATATATATATATATATATATATATATATGAAATATTACTCAAAAAAATTAGAACTTTTCCTTTAAATTTGCATTTCTGTGGATTTACAGAAATATAAATATATCGATATAAGGCAATAAATGCACATACTGACATCGTAACCTACGTTTCTGCCAAATTTCGTGTCTGGAGGATTTTTGTCCATTGTGAATCATTATTTTGTGGTGTAATACAATAGACTACAAAAAACAAATAAGTTTTTGTGGTTAAAAAAACTACTCCGGAGATATCTGATGATGCTTCGTTACAATAACTGCGTACAACAACACATTCCTCTTCTCTGACCTGTGGGTTCACTACACATTCGTGCAGGCTAACACTTTTTTTTCTTCTTTTTCAGTTGGCTTGTTCCTCAATTCTGCTGCTGCGAAAATTTGGAGTATGGAGTGTATTACATAGCAGCAATCGCTATTGTAAGTAGCAAGTTTTATTCATTTTCCCTTCACCGATAGCACCAAACATAGTCTCGGCTTGCACTGCTATCTGACGGAGGAATACGGAACATCGAAATTGTCACGTGGTTCCGCCCACACGGCGCAGTCGTAGAAAAAGGGCCACTAAATATCGGGAACTGAGACCATACTCTATTATTATTATTATTATTATTATTATTTGCATCCTCTCCTGAATTTACTTAAGCTGTACGAGTGTTATCAAGTTTCGTCCGGTCAACACTGGAATTTTAATATTTATTTTCAAATTTAATTCGCATTTTTGATACTAAATGTTCTATCCCCGTCCTCGCGAAAGCAGCAGCGTGCGGTAGGCCACTGCACGATGGCCAAAATGTTGCTAGGTTTGTTGAAGTGGTTTTCTTCGGAACATCCAAGTTTACATTGATTTCCATCTCAGAAGACTATGGTCACAAATTTTCTAAATATTTACATTTTAACATTTACAAAGAAATTTCATTGACGTAAAAAAGCAGTAACAAACTGCGAATGACCACATGAAAGACAATAAACTAATTTACTCTCCGGGAGCAAGCAAGGGATCACACTAATTTTCGATCAAGGGCCCTAAGGTAGGGGCGGATTTCACATTTCAGCACACTCCTAACAATAGAAATAGTTGGGTACGTGTTATAAGATTAACATAATAGCAATAAATTTGTATTTCATTAAACACAAAAAAGTAATTTCACAAGGGCGTATTTTTATCAAGCTACAGATTATTCGGAAAGTATTGTTTATAAATCATAACTATTAAAAAACATTGAATTCGAGATTTATTATTTCAATAGACAATAGCAAGAACATAGCGAGTACGCATAAAAAATACGCTTCTACCCTAAGGAAAACCAGAGAAAAACCCAGGCCAGGACGGGGACAATTTCAAGAGAAAATTAAAATTATTTCCTTCCCACAAGTGGTGTACAGAAAAAAAATTCTTTCTTCTCTTTTACAGATCGTGTGCGCCTTGGAATCTTTAATGTGTATCGTTACTTTAACATCAGCTATATTCAAAATACATGATACGCAAGGTAATCAATTACGCTGTATGTTATTAGAAATAGAAGAGCTGGTGACAAGCGCTGGCAAACAACCTGTCTATGTGGATGTATGTTAACGTGAGCTTGTTTCCAGTGCTGGCGACGAATACTTACCGGCTTGTGGGTATGGATACGTAGAAAGTTGGTTCCACGCACGGGTCAAACTCAAGAGAGAAATACGAAGTAGTCATTGACATTCATACTTTTGTTAATCCCATTCGATGCGTAGGATAAAGGTTATTGAGTCATAAATGTACACTGTCTATACTGCCAACATTTCGTTATGTTTAACCCTGAAAAAGGTCAAATAAATGCCCGAAATGTTGGTACTATAAATTGTGAGTAATATTTGGTTATGACCCAAATACTCAATAAAATTTAACCAATACATAGTTGTGGCTACTCATTTTTATTTATGAGTAGCTGAACTATATTTAGATTATCCAGTACGAATATTAAATAATCAGTACACATTTGGATCAGTCATTAATTATTAAAAAATAAAGTTTGGTACAGAACTTCTATGGAAAATAATTAATTAATTTAATAATATGTCAGCCAATACAAAAAATTAAATGTGCTTAAATATTTTGGATATTGTTAGTTAAGTGGTCTGTCATTAGCCGGTGTGCTTATGACTTCCTTGGTGATTGTGAACAGGAATAAAGATTTTAATACCTCTTCGGAATGTCCGGTACCCTCAACACAAATACTTAAAATAAAATAAACTTAATTGTCGAAGAAGCAATTACACGCGTATGATCACGTGGAGGACAATAAACTGATTTACTCTCCGGAAGCAAGCAAGGGACCATCCCATCAATTCCGATCAAGGGCCCTAAGGCAGAGGCGGATGTAACATTTCAATACATTTCTAACAATAAAAATAGTTCGGTACGTGTTATAGTATTAACATAATCCCAACAAATTTGTATTTAATAAAACAAAAACGTTATTTCAGAAGTACGTATTATTCACCTAACTATATATTATTCGGAAGATATTGCTTGTAAATCGTAACGATGAAATAATACTAAAATTGAAATTTAATATTTCAATAGATGCCGTCCCTAGGCCAGGTAGTCTGTATAAAAAATCCGCCTCTAACCGAAGGAATAGCGGAGAAAAACCCGGTCAGGATGTACAAGACCGTGCCAAGATTAGTTTTAAAACTTATTATAGGTTTTTTGTCTAAAAATAAAAATTCCATAAATTTGAACCATTTGAAAGTTATATATTTCGAAAATAAATCTCAAAGTTAATGTAACAGTGTTGTAAGTAAATGAAGCAACATCAGTAGAAAGTCCCTTGAAAAATGTCACGTAGGACTGACGAGCAAGACTAAAATAAAAGCAGTAGTATATACTTATTATGTGACTACTAAACATCTTTCATTTGCAAGTATTTTTTCTTTTGCAGCTTCTCAAATTGCTGCAATAATTGCGTTGGTTCTGGCTGCAATTATGATAATTATGTGCGCTGTTCTCACGGTCGGCGTAAAGCAGGTAACTATTAGAATAAATATAATTTTCACAGTATCATCACTTTAATTGGAGGTGGATCTCGTGTGTAATGCATATATCTTCCATACCATTATGCAATCATTGATAGCACTTATGAACATTTCGGGATTCTTTTTGTCGAAAATGGGGTCTTACGATGTCAAAGAAACTCACAGAACACTTTTTTTTTGTCGGAAGAAAAGATGATCAATTGCCATTGCCACCGTTAATGGCATCTGGTCGCGCAGGGAAAGACAAGTATACTTTCACATTGCTCACAAATTTCTTTTCTCTAGAAATAGTTATCAAACCTCGGCTATCAGTTCTTAGAAACTTTGGCAAAGTTTTGCAACGATTTTCCCGCTCCCGATTCTCACTTGAAATAGTTGTTCATTTGGAAAACTAACTCCCTGGCTTGCTTGCACAAATCCTACCTTTTCCCTGTGTTTAGAAAATGTTAATACATCGTCAACAATAACTGTTGATATAATTTTGTTTGTCCGGGACAAATCGCGTCTCAGTAGACGTAACTACCAACGTTTTTGCCATCTTGCTGTGGTCGTTACTCAGGGCAATGTCAGAGTCTGTAAAGAGTACGACAGAGACTTAGGTCTGTACGGCTCAGATGTTTCCCTGAAGAAGGCCTTAGCAAGATGGCGGAAACGTTGGTAAATATGTCCCGGACAAGCAAGATTATGTTGACTCCAACCGCGAAGATCCACGTTTACAATTTTTGTTCATTCAATCTCTGTAGAAAGCATATTATCTCAGACATCATTCAATCGTCGCCTCACTGTAGTACCCTGGAGAGTAATCACGCCATTCGCTGTACACGGTCACGTGATTTACTGGGGCTACATCACACTCGGAACCACTTGCCATTATTCGTGGCGAGTGCTATAACATGGTCTCTATTATGAGTAGAATCGATTTAGTATGATTTCTTGGCGCAGACCGCGTATTGAGGTGGGTATAGTAGGGAAAACGGGGAGAGGCGATTGACCATATAGGGGGCAAAATCTCTGCAATGACTGTACTGAAACTCAACACAAACCCCTATCGAAGATTCTACAGCTCTTAGAGTTCGCAGGATAGTCCTCAACCGGTGGGTATTGCAGGGGGTAATTTAAGAAAGTGCTGAAGTTCTGAGAATATCGACTCACATTCTTGCATTAAAGTACTGCGGATATAAAAACCCTTACACTTTCCAGTACTAACACAGCAAAGGCCAAATTCTACAAGAAGAGTTGCATGGTTCGAATGAATGGGACAAGCTAGGGAATATTCCCCCTTCTGACTTTTTTCCACTTGCACTCCTATGTTTATTCCCAACCAGGGAAAAATAATTCCACCTCTTGTGATTGTCAATAGTAATTGAAGGGGTGAGTGGATGAAGGAGGTATGTAACATTTTTCTTCAAATTGAGTTATTGTTCGGGATGAAAAAGGTATGAGCTGGTCTGTTTTTTTTTTTGTATTTTAAACAACTCTCTTATTATGAGTCTTATTAAGCTAGATACTAGTGTAATGAAGGATATATGTGACAACAACAAAGTACATTTCTGATGCAAGAAGGATGTATGCAAGATAAATTACCAAATACCTCCTTTTTCCTGCAGTCATTTCATTTTACCAAATATATCCTTAGTGGATAAAGGAGGTATGTAATGTAAAATACCATATACTTCCATCTTATATACTATATACCTAAGGTGGTATGTTCAATATATACATTATTTTTTAAACTCCTATTAAAACAAAAATCCATACTAAATAAAAATTTACTACTTATATGAATAGTATATTTCAATAATAACTTAATAAAATAATAACAAAAAAAGTACCGCAATGAAAACTTTATGGCTAAATATCTCAAAACTCACTTTGCTGTTACATACCTCTTTTATCAACTCACCCCTTCAATCGTCAAAATTAAGTGATAATTTCAACTTATGTGCTAACACTGTTTCATGGAATGAATGTACAGAATTATAATAAAAAAGCGCGTAAGAAATATTTGTTAAAGGAAAAATAAATTAATACATGTTTGACATGTTTATAATAGGTGAATATTTATAGTGTATATAGTACATGAGAATTAAATACAATTTCATGAACTAAGATATCCTTTGAAATGCCCCCTGCATATTACATCTTCTTAACAATTTTATAAAGTAGTGTATTAAAATATGAAAAGACAAGTTTCAAATTATAAAAAGACAAGTTTCCGCCCCCTACAACATATTCAGTTACAGTATTTTGTGACTAACTCTTACGGCGTGTAGTAATAATCGTCCTTCCTATTTCAGAAAGCTCCACGAGCAATCGCATTTTGGATGGTGTACGCCGTGGTCTACATCTTCGTGGAACTGGGCAAATCCGGCCTCTTGATTGCTTTCCTCGTGCGACACGCAGACCAGATTAAAAAGGGGCACATGGCCTGGGCAATAGTGGATATTATCCTGTACATCTTCTTTGCAAGTACATCCTGACGTCTATTCGTTCATATTCGTTGCCCGCAATGTAAAACCTCTTCGTTCTACATTTCATATGTCGGAATCATCGTCATCGTATTCATTAACACGCGAATGTCACAGAAATTTTTAGTTCCTTTTCTGCCTCACAGGACGGAGAAAATCACACAAATGGAGTTTCTTACTTTAGAGCATTCAAAGATGCGTCGGTGATTTCCTGCTACCTCATCTTCCACCTTTTCCCTTCCAAAATTTACAAAAATTAAAAATCATTGAAGCTACTTAACTCTTGTATTTAAAAAGAATGTTACTTGCGTACTGAAAATCGCGTCTGACCACCATGCTGATACAAACAATACTCGCAGGGGATTGTACGCTCCATTGTGTAGGTTCAAATATAATATTCCTAACTTTACTGATATAGTATTTACATTGTTAATGATAAATATGAAAGCAAGCAAAACTAGCCCACAACTATCAATGGAAGAAAGTAGAGACTCCCATATTATCTAGATAAATAAAATAATCGTGCTAAGTAAAAGTCTACATCATTAAGGTTTTGGTTTTTAATTTATATGATAAATAAATACTTGTAACATAATTATAATGATTAGTATATTTTCAGATTATTCATTGTGAAATCCCATTTCCTAAGAAATCTCTATAATCCGGAAAAATTCCTAATGCAGCATACCGTAGGCGCGGAGCGTGTCGGATTAAAGAGGTTATAGTGTGTCTCATTCCACATTTTTTTATTTCAAAAAGCATTCCTTTGCCACAAGAATCCTTACATTCAGCACTGAAGATGAAAGCTATCGAAAAAGCTTTCTGATGAAATAAATAATTTAGAAAGAGACGCAATGTTTCCAACTGCAATTGAAAACTCTTTCAAAACCTCACGGTCACCTTCTCTAATAAGGTTATAGTGCGTTAAAATTTAACTTCTTTACAAGAAAATCACAAATATGAGATGGTACCAATAAAAATGTACATTAAAGTAACGAAGAAATCATATCAAATTTCATAGATAGGGTTGATAGTAAGTGAATCAGATTTGGAATATCAGATAAAATTTCAATATTCTATAGGCCTATAGCCATTCAACAATGGGACGGAGCGGGTCCTTGTCCCCAGTCAGGGCTAAAACCTTGAATGACGAAACTGCTAAGAAATGAAAAATGTTTCTGAGACGAGAATCTTTAAAAATATATTGAAATCATCAGCAATTAATAACCATAGCTACCAACGATTGTCAAGAAAAAGACTCCCAAAAAGAGAATGTTGGATTTTTTTGGGAGGAGGCGAGAGTTGTGTCATAAAATCTGGCAACCGAGCTCTCAGCGAAAGAATGAATAACTTTTCTTATGTCCAGTAAGCTTCTTTTTCTCCGCACCTTCATAGAACTGTTTCTTCAACATCCAAATTAATAATTATATGAATTATAATCAATAACCATTTTCACATGGTGTCTCTTTTGGGTGGGTATTTGGTTGCTTGGTCTGGTAGCTACGGTAACCAGGGTTCGCCACTTTGTCCTAGTACCCTAGTGGGACATGATCCTAACGTTTAAAAACTTTTTCACATAAAAGATCCTTATTAGGGCTAGGGTATCTTTCATTTTCCTCTTCCCCCAGGGGACTTACATCTAGTAAGTACGTGTTTGGCGAACACGGGGCCCCGAGCTGTGTCTGACATTACTCCCACTTACTTGTGCCATGCTCCTTCCTTTCTCTTTTCTGACCTCCCTTGGTCACCTCTTGTTCTTTTCGATCCCGACGCTATTAGGGTTAGGGTATCTTTCATTTTCCTCTTTTCTCTTCTTAAAAAAAATGTTTTTAGTAAAGTCTTGAGATATGTTGGGATTTGAGTTTTGAGTTGTAATTCAGGTGGGTTTTTAGTGGCTGAGTCATTCGGCGAGTCCCACACGCGTGGAGACTCATGTTGGCTCTCCCTAGTGCGTAACTGCATTTTCCCTACCTGTACATGTTTTAAGGGCTCTAATGACCTCGATGTTGACGAGCCCTAAAGCCCCACAAAAAAAATCCTTCTTAGAAGTATAAGTAAGTGCAGAGCATTTATTTCACCGCAGCACTACACTCCTTTTTTCCTTTCCAGTATACTTGTTCTACTGTTTGGTGGTTGTGAGAAGTTATTTGAACAAAGTTGTCGAGGAACAGAAGGAGCCTCCACCGCTCATTCCAGTCACATATTTATGAGCAAATCTAGAGCTATTTATTCCTGTATGTATTTTTTATGTATTGCACAAATAAATGCATTTATGCATAACGTAAGTATTCCTTGAACAGTATTGTAGTAAAGAATGGAAGACGTTGAGAATATATTTGACTTTGATATAAAAACTAGATAATGTTATTTTTCTTTCTGTCTAGGTTAAGTGAGTTGAACCATTTTACACATGGCGCGTATTGAAGAATGTATTCCTTTTTTCTTAAAATTATCTTCTTGCCTTAATACTTTTTGCTTTCCAATTACACAGTGTACGGAAAGTAATCGGTCGACAAAAATAGAGATATCTTTAGATAGTTGCGAATTGGCTCCAGGAGATTTGGTCTATTTTCAAATTTTGGCGATGATGTCCAATGTCNTGTTAAGAATCCCCCCCCCCCCGATAACTCACGATCAAATTGATGTATCGAATGTGAAGAATTTATTGTGGAAGATAATTTATACTTTCTATATTTAAAAGTGAATTTATGGTGTTTTGGAGTTAACCATGTAATGTGATGATAAATATTTTGAAACCGATTGTTTTTAATGTCTTTTTGTTTAATAATTGTAAAATACTCGTATTCTGATTTCTTTTTTGAAGTCTTTTCTTAAATTTTTATTGTTTGTATGGTTTTTGGTGCCATGAAGTTCTGTTATGAATTGTAATTGGAAAGTTAAATGGGACACACTCCAGATTTTTTTAATTTTCCTTCCTCATTGGGAATACGGCGACTAAATCCCCATAATCCAGCTTGTCGCATCCAAATAAGACCGCATATATATTGAATGCGCATTTCTCCCGATCTTATGAAGAGGTTATATATA
>NNCF01126020.1:51050-145897 GCA_002313205.1 Laupala kohalensis | reverse complement strand
TGTACACTTTACTCATCAGGAATTATGCATGGAATTTATTTACGTCGAACGATACGTTCGTTTTCTATTCCTTGTCCGGGCCTTGGGATGTGTTGGCCTTGGAACGCTGTGCTTTGGAACTCTTACAGAGGGGCCATGCCGTGGGAGTACGATGCGTAAACCTAAACAAACATGGCGAGAGCTTCTGATATGTATTGAATAACGGCATGCATTTTGTGATGCTGTAGTAAGCTATATTCGTAGGAAACTGTGTTCCTGAATCATCAACTACTAAGTGCGTGCGAGCAGGTTGATGGGGCATGAGCATTTAACGGGGGAAGAAGTTGAGTGCAGAAGATGTGTATTGTAGGAAGGACACATTTTTTTCTACACAGTGAAGTAAAGAAATCAAATCTCATTGTCTACAAATGATGTGTATTGTCGAAAGTAATTTCACATAATTTGCGATTCTCTTAAGTTTTTCATATATGTGAAAAGGAATTAAATAAATATAGAAAACTTTTGTCTAAAATATGAACTAATAACACAACAGTTTAATTCTCGAGTTATAAATAATATAAATCTACTTAAGGAACAAATAAATTACATCTTCTAGTGACATATTTATCCATGATATAACAATTTGGTAGTAATTGTGCAACCTAAAAAGATAATCAGAGATCAATAATATGAAAACCTCGTTTCAGATATGAATGAATAAAAAAAGACAAATCCCTTTTATTTATTCCAATCAAATTGAAATGTATTAACTCATATTAATACCATAGTCATACAAATACGAATGTGAACTAATTTTTGAAAGTTGGAACTACGTAAAAGTATACTTGATTGTAATAAAAATATTGAATAGGAAATGAATATGCCTTAAGTTGTCTAATTTATATCCAAACAATATTTTCGTTTATAGGTTTTTCATTACAATTTTGAAAACTTTTATTGGTGTAAACTATTCGGAAATGAATATATTTTCGAAAAAATATTCTTTCTCGTAAGCGACAATGCATTTCATTCTTCAATGGCCGGTACGGTGTGTTCAAAGGCAAAAATCGATGTCAATAAATATTATTGCATCACTTTAAACAAATTTTAGATTTGTGAAAGATTTTAATCTCTGCCGGCAGAACTACCTTAACGAGGATGCCCTTCTCGAGTCAGTAGCCGACACAAAAATATCTGGAGTGTACCCCACTCAACTTTCCAATGAAAACGAACAAGTGTAAAAAACGTCATTTTTATTAAAAAATAATAGAATTGCTAGATAAGAAACATAAGCATATTAAAATAATCAAACACTACGACATACTAAACAGATTAATCAGTTTAAATTAAATATATCTCCAAACGTTTCAAGGTATTATATGTTGGAATGCACACTGCATATCGTACGTCAAGTTTTTCTCCAATGGAGTGGTTTATAAGATATGAATACTCTAAAATACTCTACAAATACTCATAATGTTAGTTATACTATAAAGTTTTAAACAAATTGCTCATTTTATTTAAGTGAATTTTATTTGCGCGACCTATTTATTCTGTACTTATTGTATTGTGTCTGAAAAATACTCAGTAATTTGAGCCGTTATCATCTTAAGAAACTGAATACTATTGGTCGTCCGTTTTTAGTTTGCACTTGGATTCGTCATGCTCACCTCACATTTCACGGAAAACAGCAACGTCGTACACCTGGTTGCAATCCGTACACGAACTACGGAAAGTTATTTGACACAAAGTACTGTCTTGCAATTCATAACGCATTTGTTCTTGAACTATGACAGAAACTGTCTCTCAAAACAGACATCCAATCACTTTTTCACTAATTAGGCAAAACGACGCATAAAGCGACTTAAATAAATTCTTGATACGTTGTAATGCAAAAATATATTTAAATAAATCATAATTAATGATATGTTATGGTCTTAACACTTCATCTGAAATATTAGGTTAGGTTTAAGTCATTTTACTATTATCACATTTTACTATTATCCTTTCTATTCATTCGTCTAGGCGACGACCCGCTTGCCCCTCGACGTCTGATGAGGCTTCCGGTTGGTTTCTTTTCTTCTTCATTTTTGATGTAGCTCCACACGACAATGAGGCTGTACACCATCCATGCTGCAACAGATGGCGGCTGTGTTCAATAAATTTACTGACAACAAAGTAGTTACAAAGTGCGTAAGAACATGTGGGGTGTCGTGAGGTAGGTTCAAATGTCCTGCATATCGGAAACAAGTCCTGCATATCCAAAGGAAAGTAAAAGTACTGCGAGCAACGATATAAATACGCCAGACATTGGCACTCACAAGGAAAATGTGGGGGAAGGAATGTGACTCCACCCCATCTTTCGGTTAGAACTGACCCTGAACAGATCTCCCCTGAATTCCCTAAAACTTTCCTTCTCAGTTAGAATTGACTTCACGGTCTCTTGTTAAATTATTTCCACCTCGCTTCCATTCGGCTTGAATTGACTCAACGGTCTCAGTTGAACCTACTATCTGGCGCTATCTTTACCCAAAGGCCACAACTTCATAAGATTGAACAAGACTCTCCATCTACTCCGTCAGTATTGCTATCTCATCTCCGGACGCTTCACGCCACCGCTCGCTGCACTCTGGACTCTGTCATAGCCAACTATTGTTTCCAAGCTTCGCTGTACATCTTGGCAGCACTGCAAACAACTGATCAAGTTGTCATGTGAGGACCACTGACGACTGTGCAAGCGTCGCCTAGACGAATGAATAGAAAGGAACTCCCGACCGCTGCAGTGTTGCCAAGTATGTACAGCACGGCTTGGAAATGTTTGTTGGCTTTGACACTGCCGACGTCGCCAAGAAGGTGGAGTCAGGTGGCGATGTCGATACAATAACATAAATAATAATATCAATAATTTTATTTCCAGCAACCTTTAAAAATGCAAGAGAGTATTAGGAGTGGAGATGGTTGTCCGTTGATAATCACAACACTCGTTTTTCTCATGGAGGCCCCCTGCGACTACACCTCGAACTAACCATCACTGAGGTTCATATTGTGCAAACCGGTTTAAATTTCCTTAACTATAGTTCTTTGTCCACCCTCACTGTGCCTCAGAGATCCATACGATGTAACAGCACTACTTTCACTCTGACTCTCCACACTGCATGTAAGTTGGACAACATTAAAGGAATAGCTCATGTGTGATGTATCATTACTCTGACCCCCACTCTACTCCTGTCAGGCTATAGACCACCGCTAGCTCCCTCGTCCTTGGGTCTATAAGAACCCTCATATATCTGGCGAGACTTAATCAACGCCACGACGGTACGAATAGGAAAGTTTTCATCCAAATCCTTTTTTCATATTATTTAACCATTGCATAATATTGATTGATTATTCGTTATGGAATAGATAGAATTTTACATATAATAAAAAAATGTTTTATCTGCATGCTTGAATCTTTATATACCGTCTCACCAACCTTTCGTTTTTCTTTGCGCCCAGCGGAAATGTCGCATATAGAAGGTTCCGCAGCGTGTAAATATATCTTCGCGACGAAATACTTTCTTATGATATGAAGCGAATGTTTTTGGTTTAGAGAAGAGCTTTACGACTTATCTTAATCCGTGGGCTATTTGCTACATTCTTTCGATCGATCGGGTAGGTACGGCATGGGGTTTGGCAAAATGTTGTCCGATGAAGGAAACTAGTGCGTCATACAGATGTATTTGTTACGCGATATTTTCATTCTCATTTACATTATTTCAGGTTGGAAAAATTAAATAATATGTTCCTGTACTTGTAGAGTAGTGTAGTAAAGTGTGCAACATTGTTCACAGCAATCCCGTTTTCGTTTTATCTCTTATAGCTATTAATTTCTTTAATTTTATTATAACAACTACTTTTACGTTAAGGTATAGAAGCAAGATATATTGTACGTATGAGTGTGTGTCTGTATCTGTGTGCAAGAGAAAATGTGTTTGTTTCCGTATGTGAATACGCACACATATAGCCCTCATTTAGATAATTAATTTCTCAAATGTAATTTCGAACACAACTTTCTATTTTAATTTTTAGTGTTATAATAAATTGATTTCATACAGTAATTTATTACGGGGTAATTTCGAACACAACTTCCTATTTTCTTTAGCCGGACATGCCACATGCAATATTAGTACTGACTGGATAGATTTATAACACTGAGTAATGTTCCCCAGCGCTTCATGAAAATTTAAAAGTAAAATGCATGTTTTTCTTCGTGTACCCAACTCGTGGAGAAGATATGTGATAATTTTCGGTCAGGTGAAAATGGCCCCGTTCGCCTCTCACAACTGTATACCACAGACGTAAATGCTAACGGGCTGTGTCGTTTTTTTTTTGGAAGGGGGGGCTTCAGGACTCATCAACTTCGAGGTCATTAGAGCCCATGCAAGTAGGCAGGCAGTTTCGCACCATAGAGAAGTGCCGTAGTGACACTTCCCCATGTGTGGGACTCGCCAAATATCTCGACAATACCCACTAAAAAACCATCCTGAAATCAACAAATATCTAAATAGAAAGATGAAAGAAAACAAAAGAAAACAGAATACCAATACATTATATCACAAAAAAGGAAAACAATTTCTAAATATTATATTTTCGAATTACAGAAACAAACGATGAAAACAAAGAAGACAGTAGAGATGAAAAAGGAATGAAAATTTTAAACCCTCACGAGAACTTGAGAGAGGAGCCCCGATCTACTCATAAAATTCAATAGTTTCTTAACATTACCNAGTTTATTAACATTAACCGTTTCATTCCCGAGAATGGTTGGTAAATCTGCAGCCAGACCAATTTGTCTCCGTATACTTGAGTATCTTCTGCAATCAGTTAGAAGGTGACGCACTGTCAGAGAACAGCTACACTCCTCAAAACCGGGTTCATCAGGTAGTAAAAAAACCTATGAGTGAGAGGACAATGTCCTATGCGCAGGCGGGTCAGCAGGACCTCGTCGCGCTNGAACTGCTCCATGACTTAACACAGGATTTGATAAGTCGGAGCTTATTCCTTTCAACAGCTAACCACTCATTGCTCCATTCACTCAGAATCCTTATCTTGATGGAATTTAGGAGATCTCGATTTGAAATCGTGGAGAAATACACGCAAGTCATAAGGCATGCCGACTTTGCAGAATCGTCTCCTTCCTAATTTCCTCTTATACCCACCTCTGATGCCCGGGAATCCAGCAAAACATTATGTTCTTTCCATCACCTTGTTGTGAAAGAAGCACTTCGTAGATGTTCTGGATCAGCTTATCAGCGGGATACATGTTCTGGATTGCCTGGAGGGCACTCAGCGAATCAGAACAAATCAGTAAATGTGATCCGCGGAAGCACTTTGTAGTTCGCAATGCTAGCAATATGGCGTACCACTCAGCAGTGTAAACACTGCACAAGTCGCCTAGACGGTAGCCACTGGTCTCGCGGGGGAAAACCGCAGAGCAGCCGACACCATCAGCCTGCTTCGACCCGTCCGTAAACACAGGGATACGGACCCGGTGTTTGTAGAGGATTAGGTAAAAGTATACCCTCAACATCGGAGATGGAGTGTTCTTCTTGTCATGATGCAGAAGATCGAAAATAATCTTCGGCTTGTTCAAAGCCCAAGGGGGAGACTTACTAAAATCTTGGTGTAAAACATTAGGTGTGAGTATATTTAAGGTTTCCAAAATTTGTTTGGAGCGATATACAAAAGGTTTGCTTGCTCTCATTCTGTTGTTGTAGAAACGGATGGAAGAAGAGGATAGATGAAGAACCGCGTTGTGCACCAGATTGTCGGGTAAAGTTTGAAAGTGGCAAAAGTGTCGTAGCATGAGGATTTGCTGCCGGAGGGAAAGAGATCGTTCGCCACTCTCGGCATACAAACTCGGAATGGGACTCGTGCGGTATGATCCCGTAACTGGTCGAATTCCTGCATGGTGGACAGTATCCAACTTCTTTAAATAGCTTGCACGAGCAGAGCTATATACAACGCAGCCATAATCGAGCCGAGATCTTATGAATCTCAATAGAACTGGTGCAAGGAGTAGCGATCAGCGCCCCATTCCCTGCTACTCAGGCACTTTCATAAATTCAGAGACTTTAATGTTCTTGCTTTTAGGCTTCTCAGATGTTCAATCCAATTCAGTCTCCGATCAAAGATTAGACCTAAGAATTTCACAAAAGGATGGAATTTGAGAACTTTGTTCCACACGGCGAGGTGAGGTTCTGCCAGAAGGCTTTGTCTCCTACTGAAAGAACACAGCGTGTTTTCTCAGCAGAGAAACGAAAACCTGTTGTTTTCGACCAGTGGTATAATCTATTCAGGTCGAGTTGGATTTGTCGCTCCGCACCTGTGACACTCTGTGATGAACAAAAGATAGCAAAGTCATCGACAAAAAGAGAGTGTAAAACAGGATTCTTTACAGCAGACGTTATGCTGTTTATGGCCACTGCAAATAAGGTCACACTCAAGACTGAACCCTAAGGAACACTGTTCTCTTGAAGAAGGAGATCCGTTGTGTCTCTTCCAATTCTATAGCGGAAGGAACGTTGATCCAAAAAGGACATGAGTATCAGAGGAAGACGTTCTCTAAATTCCCAGACGTAGAGTAGTTGTAAAATGCCATAACGCCAAGTATTATCGTAAGCCTTCTCGATGTCAAAGAATATTCCGATGAGATGTTGTCTTCGGATGAAAGCATCTTGAATTACTGATTCCAGGAGAAATACGTTGTCCAGGGTGGAATGGAACTTCCTGAAACCACACTGGGATCGACTCAGCAAGTCATGCCGTTCAAGATACCAGACGAGACGTCGGTTGATAATTCTCTCCAGAGTTTTACCAACACAACTCGTCAAGGCAATGATTCGATAACTACTAATATTCGTTTTGTCCTTACCTGGTTTTAGTAAAGGAATAATCGTTGCTTCCTTCCAGGAATTAGGGAATACTCCCTCGGACCAAGAAAGATTAAAGATATCCAGAAGATATTCTTTCGACTCGAGACTGAGTTGTCTCACCATTTCATAATGAATGGAATCAGGGCCAGGAGCAGTGTTGTGGACTGTCGCTAGAGCTGACTCTAGTTCCCACATAGAGAAGGGAGAGTTGTAGGGTTCCCGGTTGGTGGAACGAAAGTCAAATTGTGTGCTCTCTGCAGTTTCCTTTTTTCTCGCGAAATCAGGATCGCAGTTTGCTGTAGATGTAAGGTCAGCAAAATATTCAGCCATTGCTGTTGCCATTTCTCTGTTGTTGGTGAGAACTCTACCCTGATAATTGAGTCCGAATATATGGACTCGAGAATACCTTCCAGATAACTTTCGGATTGACTCCCATACTTTAGTGGATGATGTTGATCTCTTAATGGTGCTTAGAATCTCTTTCCAGGGGGTGGATCTGGATTTTTTGATACTTCTGCGCGCTTTTGCTCTAGCAATCCGATATGCGGCGAGGTTTTCCGGTGATGGACTAGCCTTAAATCTCCGCAATGTTTTTCGCCTTGCCCGAATGGCGGAGCGACATGCGTCGTTCCACCAGGGGACATGAGGTCTTCGCGGAAAATTAGATGTTTTCGGAATGGATTGTTCAGCGACGTGATGAATCACCTGGGTCAGATGGTCGACCCTCTCTTGGACACTACCCGTTTCTCTGAAGACAGACAGAGAACGGTACAGTGTCCAATTTGTCTTTCTGAGAATCCATTTTTCGTGACTTGCAATCGGGTATAGTCGCTCGTTCCTGCAAGGACAACCAGATAGGATGATGGTCGCTACCATGCAGATCATCTTCTACCTTCCATTGAAAGATATCAGCAACTTCAGGGGAGCAAATTGATAGGTCTATAGCAGTCCATGACCCAGTGGCAAATGCAAAGTGGGTCATCTTCCCGGTGTTCATTAAGCATAAATCTTCTCCCTCAAAGAGACAATTCAGCAGTCGGCCCCTGGGGCAATCGCTCGACGAGCCCCACAGTACACTGTGGGCGTTGAAATCTCCGAGGAGGAGGAATGGTCGAGGGAGCTGATGAATTAAATCTCTAAGGGAGGTCTCCGAAAAATCTTGTGACGGAGATAGATATATAGAACACACGGTCATAGATTGTACGCTGTGAATTTTGACTGCTATAGCCTGGATGTGGGTTTGTAGGAGAACAGGTGAGCAGAGGATTGGGTTTCTAAAAAACACGGCAACTCCTCCTATTGCTCGATCTCCCGTGGTGTCGTCATATCTGAAGCTGTTGTATCCTAGCAGAGAAGGTGAGTGTTCTGGTGAAAGGTGTCTATTTTGTAGGCAAATACATATCGGATTACGACGCGCTAAGAGTTGTAACTCTTCACGTTGAGTTCAGTGAAATCGGCCTGGATTGACACGCTCTTCTTGATTACAGGAATCTTGGCTGCGGTTGAGTAACTGGTTGAAAATACAGGGTATAAAGCCCTGTTTTTCTTCCGAGCTTCACTGAACGGGATCTTCTCTGTAGTCTTGATCTCTTGTATTTTTTTCTCTTCGAGAAAGGCGACACACTCCCTGCTCCGCACCTGGTGACTACCTGTGCAATTAATACACTTAGCAGGCCCGGGGCATGAGACGCCTGGTTCATGTGCTTCCTTTCCGCATTTACCGCAAGTTTCACGGCCCTTACAAGATGTTGTTGTATGTCCAAGCCTCTGGCACTTGAAACAGCGCAGAGGATTTGGAACAAAGGGTCGCACCGGCAGGTTAAGCCATCCAGCTTTAATATCCTTTGGTAGTTGGGGACAGTGAAAAATCAAGACGAAGGAACTGGTCTTCTGTAGAACGCTATTAACCTTCCTCATGACCTGACTGACCTCAACTACGTGGTCAGCCTCCCATTCCGACACTAGGTCTTCAGTTGACATGTCCATAATTTCCCTGTAACTTACGACCCCCTTGCTGCGATTAAGTGCAGCATGGAGTTCGCACCTTACAGGGAACTCTCCCAACTTACTACATTCAAGTAGTTTCAATGCCTGCTTGCTCGATTTTGTTTCAAGCAGCATCGTCCCGTTTCTTAGTCTTCTCATACTCTTTAATGTACCAACGAGACCTTCAATACCTTTGAAAATATAGAACAGGGATACTTTTTTAAGTGTCCCGTCTATACGTGTCATAACGACAAAAACATTCTCGTAAGGAATGCTCTTTTACTTTTCTGAAGCAGGAGGGCTGGAAACCCTCGGCCGCTCCGAAGATCCTGAGGCGTAATACTTACCTTGCGGCTCGCCCAATCCGCAAGGCAGGGAAAAACAGGAATCTTTAATTTTGTTCCACGAGTGCGGAGGAAATAAATGTCCGGTGACGTGGAGCCCCCGCATCACGTCACTAAGCCTTGCTCAACTGAGGTGCGGCTGTTGCCTCAGAGGTTGGTACGCTAGCGAGTGTTTGTCCTCAACACCCATTCACCTCATCGGCGCGTAATACACCTTGAGGTTGAGGGTTTTTTTTAAAGAGGTTTAATCCTTCCTCGCGACCCGGCGAATGAAGGCAAGATCTCCGCTCTTCAAAACACGCAACTTTCCACCATCGCGCTAATAGTGGTCGCTGAAGCAAGTCCAAAGCTTACGGTGTCCGAGGACTGTTGGCGCAATACCAGTCCCCAGCTCGGAACCGTGGGTTCGCCAAGCCCATACTCACTCGAAACTGAGCTCCCTGCTGGGAAAAGAATAAGAAAGAGAAGGAGAAGAAGAAGGAGAAGAAGGGGAAAATGAAAGATAGCCTAGCTCCAATAGTGTCGTGATCGAAAAGAACAAGAGGCGACCAAGGAAAGTCAGGAAAGTGAAAGGAAGGAGCATGGCACAAGTAAGCTGAAGCAATGCCAGTCTCAGCTCGGGGCCCCATGTTCGCCAAACACGTACTTACTAGATGTAAGCGCCCTGGGGGGGGCTGTGTAATGGTTAGCTCTCCTGCGATAAATGCAAGAGTATCGGGTTCGATTCCCGGCTCGTCACCATTTTCACCTGACCGATAGGAATTGATGTAAAATATACTTGAACTGGAGAATAATTGATTGTTACTTGTATTATTGAAATTAATTGATCGAGAATAATTAACTTAATTGATGTAAAAAAAAACATTTCGCCGACCTCATGTTGCCCGCTGACCTTCAGTTCAACAGCGCTGTTTAGAGCGTAAAATTGATTCGGAGATGTTCTTAGGGATATTCTCGCGGGACTGTCCTGGTACTAATTCTGTTATACTTACGAATTTCTATGAAAAGGAGGATGATACGGATAAACAGGAAAGGAGTTCCTCCGATGACAAACAGGATGACGATGTAGATGATCCAAGCTATGACTCTGAAGATACAGTATACGAATGCGAACCAGAACCATGCCTTCACAGCCTTCAGACTGCACTGGTAACAAGTCATCACACAAGACTCACAAATTACATAACTAAATTAATATTACTATCAATAACATAAGATTACAAAGAGTAGAATATTGTAAATTACATACTTAAATGGGATAAACATATTGAGTATATAATAAACAAAACAAAATATCTGGTTTTTGTTTTTCGAAACTTTCAAGATTTCATGAATACAGATGCATCGGGAATGATATATGATACTATGCAGTTTTTGATAGTTTCATTAAGTTTGGAAATATAGCTTCGGGTGGTGCGTATGCAAACAATTTATCCCCCCAGAGACAGCAAAGTATTATATTAAAAATTATTAATAAAAATAAGTTCATTGTTAAAAAACATCCGCTTAATCTAAACAATTATTTTCTTTTAATTCTTAACAATTTCGTTATGAAAAACGCTACATGGATTTTATTAAATCCACTAGCAAAACAAGAAACAAGAGCATAATATTACCTGAGATGTACAAAACTATGAGTACCAATATTATATTACATAGTTTGCCTAATTAACTAAGAATAATATCATAAAACTTCGAAAAAAGTAAAATTTAAAAAATGAATTACTAGTAATAATTAGAGATTATAGATTAATTTTTAAAGATTATATTATGTTAAACAAAACCCTCTGCAAGAAAACGTGGGACCATATTATATTTTTTCTATAAAAGCACCGTCATGAAAACCGGAGAAAAATCCAGTCGCAATGTATCTGCAGAGATAAATTGCACAGCAGTGTACATATTAAGCACAGATAATGTCACATATTAATAATTATAATTATAATCCGTTAAATTAATTACTTTTATTGAAATAAATTAGAATTAAAATACTTTGAAAATATTGTAGAACAATATTTAAATTTAAATTAATTTATTGTCAAAAAACAGTACAAACTGCGTATGACCACGTGGAGGACAATAAACTAATTTACTCTCCGGAAGCAAGCAAGGGACCATCCCATCAATTCCGATCAAGGGTCGTAAGGCAGAGGCGGATTCAAAAATTTAAGCAAAATTTCCTAGATAAGATGAAAAGTTAGCTCCGAGTTATAATACTAATAAAATGTCAGTATGTTTGTAATTTAACGCAAATATGTTTGTAAATTTACGTGTAAAAGTTATTATCGAACTATAGATTATTCTGAGTATAGTGTTTAAAAATCATGAGAATTGAAATAACACTAAATTCACGATTTATGGTTACAATAAACATGCCCCTAGACAAAGCCTAGAGAACCTGTATAGGAAATCCGTCTCCACCCGAAGGAAAACCGGAGCAAAACCCGGACCAGGATGGGGAAACCAAAAGACGTACAAAGAAATAGAAATAGAAATCGAATATAAAACTGATTAACAACATTATTACGCTGAAAATTACCTTGAGTATAAAATTCTCATTATCATAATGCGATGATTGTAATATGTTATTCAAATCAAAATTGTGCACTTGAGTTTGAATTTGAAATAAAAAATACAAATATCGCCGTCAAAGAAAATTTGTTAAATACATCGATATTTTTAATCACGTTTAGGACGTAAGAAGAAATCTTTGTTCCCCCAATTTTGAAATATGATGAACAAATCTATTTTCTCTATACGTAATGAATTTCAGAATAACTTTTAACTTTTCTTCACGCTAAGATCACCTATTTTGTAAAAAAAAAACTTTAGTTGAAAAATATATTGTTTTACCTTTCCTGAGCCGTATTTAATGTTTCTGAAATGTTATGAACTTAGCCACACTGATTTTTTTAGAAAAAATTGTACGTAGAATCACAAAAGATATTTTATTTTACAAAATTTGCGTCAAAATTTGAGTTTAAAAATGTTAAAACGATAAATTTCCAACAATCGGGTAAATAGATCCAGTTCACGACATCGAGCACAAAATCTCACGTGTTTTCTCTTATCCCTGGTAATTTATAAACACTGAGGATACAGACTAGTTTTTTTTCTTTTGTTCACCGGCCTCTTCTGTTTCACAAGTAATTTTTAAGGCAAAAACTATTTATCTACCTCCTCCTTAAAATACTGCAGTTTCTCAAACTCGATTTTTGCGTCGATAGTCGACAGTATCAAAAATGAATGAGTCAGTAGTCGACGTGAGTGTTTGGAACTTCAAACTGTGGCACAAAATTGTCTGTAACAAATAATAATTCTATACACATCAGCATTAGTTTCTAACAATATTAGACTAACATCTGACATATCATTACTAATTACTTATTTATATTATTTATTGTTTATTCACAATTAATATCTTACACATTGGAAAATACAATAGTTTATCCCACTAAAATCCTACGAAAAAAAATTTCTTTAAAAAATCTACACTGTCGCCAAACTGAAATATAGAATTCAGATAATTGCCTCCAAATATGATCGTTGTAAAGATTTCTCATGTAATTTGATTTTTACTTATATTTTTAAATTTGTATCCCGTATCAACCACAGAGAAAGTTTGTGGAAAATTGTCCTCCAGTAAATGATACACTCTTATACCCACGGAACCTACAGAAATCCAACAATAATGGCCACAATTCATAAAATAAACATCTTAAAACGTTTTAGCACCCCCTGCCGGGGTGGCGACGCTCAATATGTGAAGCCCTTATGTGTAGCATACAAGGTCTGCCCGGTAAGTAAGGTAAATGTTTTCTTTCCTGCGCTTCTACTGGTCGTAGCGCGTTTGAATTGGTTGGGTTAGGTGGGGGGGGGGGAGGCTTACGCTGTCCAGCGCTGCCAAGGTCAGTGTGCTCTGAGCTCTCGGAGCGTCCGGATCATTGTTTTAGTGTTCTCCGGTTTACTGCCTGTGCCACGACTCGCTCGAACAACGGTACGCAATCAAATTTCGTGCCATAAATCTTACCGATACCTACGCATTGATTAAGGAAGCTTACGGGGCCGCAGCTCTTTCGTATTCTCGAGCTTCGAGCGGGTTGAAGATGTTGCGGGGGAGTCGGGAAGAGGGTGTCGATGAACCCCGTTCTGGACGTCCTTCGTCAACCGAAAGTGGGCCGTATGCGAAATTTGTCGATCACGGATCGTCGCTTGAGTGTCCTGATGAAGGAAGCTTGAAACCTTCAGAAAACTACGCGGATGTGCTGTGGAGATTGAGAAAAATGGTCATCTGCACAAGAAGGGAGGTCGCCGCCATCTGGACGCTCCACCAAGACAATGCTCCCAGTCACACTGCTCTGCGCGTTCGGGTGTTCCTGGACAAGAATAACTTTGCAGCCCCCGTACAGTCCAGACCTTGCCCCGGCTGAAATATTTTTGTTCCCCAGGATGAAAAGCGCCCGAAAAAAAAACTGTTTTGAGAGGATTGAAAAGATCCAAACCACTTTGACGAAGGCCCTTCACCAGGTTCCCGAAGATGCCCTCCAGGACGCGTACCGTGCGTCGCAGAGTCGCTGGAAAAAGTGTGTAGATGCCCAAGGGAACTATTTTCAAGAGTTTTAAAAGTTTGTACCTTTATCTTGCATAAATTTGTCTAAAAAATATATTTGCCTTACTTACCCGACGGACATTGACCCCAGTGAATTGTAAGTTTTCCCCAGTGAATATTAATTTTGGTTCATCTGAATGAAATGTAATGCCGGGAAAATTGGTTGTGTACAAAAAAAATATTCTCACCGAGAACAGTCCGTACAGTAGGAATCCGGACAGCATGGTCATCGTCACGCTACACAAGAGAAGGAATGCGAACCATACAATTAGAGCTGTGAACAGAAACGAAAATATATCAGACAGAACCCACAATAATATTATAAATTCAAAAGTAACTCTGTCAGTTTGTTGCATATTCAGCATAAAACCACTGAATCGAGCTTCATTAAATTTGGCAATAAGATGGTTTACATGTTAGAAACAGGCATAGGCTAACTTTTCCTTCACACTGAATGAAAAAAGAAGAAGATAGAAATAGGTTTGCACCAAGAAAATAAAAAAACACTTCTTTGAGTGCGCTTCCTAAACCATTTGATATAAGTTAAAACAATTTGTAGCAGAAATAATTTTTTTTAAATCTTGAATAATTTTACAAAAAAAACGCAAAAAATATTTAGTTCATAATAACTATTTTTAGGTTGAAAATAAACGACAAATTATTTGGCGCCATTTAAGTGAATTTATTAGCAAGGAATATTATAAAAATAAATTATTTCATCACCACGAAGGAGATAAAATTTGTCCTTTATATCGTGTTCTTACAAATTTGCTTTTGGAGGCTGGACAGGTACGATGGGAGAAATCTTCAAAAGGAAGTGATCAGAATACATTTTTACCAGATGTTCATTTTGTAGAGAAAAATAGGTAATGGTTTCTACCACCACGTCATATGGCAGAAAAAATGCTAGGACGGAGATATGAGCGGCTATTTTCATAGGTTTAAAATCAGATAATGATAAATGTATTTGTGTCAGAGACCGAAAAGCCATGGAGTTCATTTTGTAGGAGTGTGATTAGTGTACGTAAGAAAGAGCAAAATTTATAGCGAAATTAAAATGAAGAGATGTGATTGGTTCAACGAAGTATTACAAACGAATAGCGGCGGAAGAGAAGTTAAAAATATTAAAGACAAATGTTGATGAAATTTTGGAAATTAAAGAAGGAACAAAATTAGGCTAGAATAGAAAATTCATAGAAATGCATTATATATTATTTTGATGAAGTCATATAATGTCTTATGATAGGTACAGAACTTTAGAATTAATGCGTAAATAAATAAATAAATAAATAAAATAAATTATGCAACTTAATCAAATAATTAAGGGAATGATTACTATTGTCATCCAGAGGGTTTCGGTTTCCTAGTCTCTGTATCTAGAGAAGAATCTATGTCTACGTGTCTGCGTATCCACAGTTTTATTCCGAGTTTGACGAAATTTTGCAAACTTGACTTTCAAATCTACGATATGATCACTGAGTACATGAGATTCCGATAAACCACCCTGTCCGTGTTTTTCATCTCTTATCGCTTAAGTGTAGAACATATTAATGACATATTGTAAATTTTACATTCAAATAAGAAGAAAATGTTTGTCTCCAAATTGAATCCTCTTGAGAGTATATAGCGAGATGGGTGGGAGCGAGAACGTTCCCAAAGCGACAAATATTACAGTTCAATCCAATATTTTCAGCCCCATGAGATGAACAATGGGACTTCTTATGACATCAAAGTATAAGTTCTGATCCATTATTAAGCAACCTAGTACCCACCACAATAAAGACTTTTTTTTTTGGTTCACGCGTGTTACACCCATAATTGCAATTTAAACAGGGGGGGGGGGGGCTGGCTTGATATAAAGCTAGCACCCCCACATTGACGTAGTAGTATCATTTTCAGAATTTTCAAATGTTTGAATTTGGTACAATTTAGTATAGGAAAAACAAAATTTTTTAATCAGTAACATTTTTTTATAAACAAATTCAACAAAAGTTTACAGTTTCGCAAAATAATTGAAAGGAATCAATTTTACATCGAAAAATAAGAAACTTTTATTGTATTTTTTTCGTCAAATGCAAATTTCTGTCTCAAAATGTTAATAAATGTTATTAACCAGGGGGAATGCTAACTAGACCTAAAGCTAGCACTCCCACATTGACGTTATTGTTTCATTTTTAGATATTTTAATTTCCACACGCTTCGAAGTTTGGAGTTTTTTTGGAGCAAATTGTACTTAATTAGTACTAAATTATAGACTAATTTTTAATCATGTTACGTCGAAGACTAATTTTTGTTTCGATAAAGTGGGGCGCTAACTTTATTGATGTCTAGCACCCTTATGAATGAAATGGGGTCACCATTATAATTGGGGAACATCATTGTCCTTAACTACATAACTAATTCATTTTCCTCTATTTTAGATACGTAACAGTTTCTAGTTTTCATCTCACCCACTCACTGATAGCTTGGTATATAACTAGTGGGAACGAGGTGAAATTTTGTATGCTTGTTTCACGTCATATTGGGTACAAATGAATGAAACGAACTATAATATTTGTATATTATATGAAAAATTCAGACTGTCCCTCTAAGGATCATAAGGTGTGCCTATGGGGTTCATGGAGAGTAGAGCTCCGCACTTTCTTGGCTTCAGCACAAAGAGGAAGGGATGCGGCCAGCATCTCGCTCTTCCCCATTTGACCCGAGTTTGCATTTTGCAGCAAGAGGATTGCGCTGGGGGATCAGTCTGGACCTTCCAGAAAATATCAATCACGAAATCTTACTACTTCTAATGTCTTTCTTGATGTGCCTATGCATTTGCCGATTATGATATTTGATTCATTATCCGAACGATCTCCTGTGCTCTAGCAATGAATTCTGAATGGGATTTTTCCCTTGGGGCTTTAGGGTTCGCCAACGTTAAGGTCATTAGAGCCCTTGCAGAATTCTGAATGTAAATACTTACTTATATATCCTGGTGCAGCGGTTACTTCCTGATGTATATCTACTATATTGAAGATGACGTGTAAAAAACTGCAAATCTGCAAATAAAAATAATGAATGATTAATCTCGTCGTACGTCAATATATTAGGTACTGCTTCACCCGAACGCTGAATTATTAGAAAGAAAAATACTCTGTTGGTTTTACGTATCAGTGAAAACGTGGTATTGAGTGGCGTTTACGTTAAAACATTGAATTAAAACTCTACCTCGCATCAATTCATTTGAAGAAAAAAAAATCCTACTTCAAAACCGTTTCTACCGGCTGCTGTCCAAGAAAATATTTTTTGCCGTCACTGCCGCGTACTGAGAACCATTTCGACTTTCTTTTTCCATCTACTACTCTGAAGATCTTATAGGACGCGAAAGTGCAAACCTACTGGCCCACTCCAACTGGGAGAAAATATCATATACGACTACTGGCGACCTCACACCTGTCCGTATGATACTATGAGTGTATACATGTGACCTGCAGCCAGCGTGGCTCTGTGGGTAGAGACGGCCAACGTTCTATCCCCGGTGGAGTGTGGGATTTTTCATCACACTTCAACATCCAAATAGACTCCTAGGTCTACTCAGCCTAATGTAAAATGAATACCTGGTCTACCCTGGGATAAAATCGGCCGGAGCGAGATGCTGACCACATCTCCACCTCCTTGTGCCGAGGCCTAGTAATTGTGGAGTTCTAGTGTTCACGAAACCTCATGGGCACACCTTTGGGCCATTGTGGGTCAGTTTGACTTGATATTTCTGACACATTTTCGGTCATTTATCTATTTTCAGGTTCATATCAGGATGGAACTTCGTATGAAAGTTTACTTTCTTGTAAGGTTCAGCTGATGTTTTGTGAGGATAGTGTCAGGCAACCTTCGTGTCTAACGTAAAATTGAAAGATTATTATTGGTTTTGATTTATGAAAAAGAATTCTTAGGATGAATGGTGCTAATTTACTTGTAATAAAGGAATATGTGATTAGATGTTAAATTAAGTGACTAGGTTCTCATGACAAGCAGGATCTAAGTGAAATACACTTAAGTGCAGTTATGTTCTTTAATTATTTAATTGCAACATCAGTTTCGTCAATTATGAAAATGTATTATTGTAATCACTACCAGAAGTCACGAAAGAATGTTGATTACAAATTTAAGTAAACATTTATTCGAAATTGCAGGAAACATAATGCAAGTTACGTAGTGAATAGAGTGACTGCGTGATTGGTGCCTAACAAAACAATTCCACTAGATATGACGGCAACACAGTGTAACACTTGAATAATTCATGGGTACCACTATAAATCCAGAAAGTTATCAAAAATACTTCACGTTTTTCCCATCAAGTTTGTGTTTCTTTGTTTGGTTGGTTGGTTATACGACTTCCCACTTTTTCATGAATCCTAGTATAACAAAGTGAACCATAAGTTGCCTATTCCTTGAATTCGAACGAAACTCAGACACATTTACATGCAGGAGAGTTTGTGGTGACGTCAGCATGGCGGACATGGGGACCGGTTGGTAATCGAACCCTGTTTGTCTTCCTTGTTCTACTTGACCCATGAGAAATAAAACATTTTTAAACGTAGGTAGAAAGAAATCAAGGTTTCGTAGGAACACAGTAGGCTTACTTATCCCTTATATGGGAACAGTAACAAATGGTTGTATGGATAGCACCCTACAAGTCAAGGCAGGTGTTCCTGGGTTGAGATTCTGACCCGTAGACATTGTTTAAGATATTAGGGATTACACCTATAATTAATGTCCTCTAGAGTACAATGAATACCATGTTCATTCCTATATACCAAGTCCCATCTTATTTCTTAGGGTTTGATGTGACAATTACGAAATATGCATCATTACTTTTTGACGAAAAATCGTAAGACGCCTACAGGAAGAATGCAAAAAAAAATCCCTATTTAATTATTTCTTTTATGAACTCGTTCAGAAAACAGTAGATTACATTCTTGTTTTGTCGTCTTTTATTCCTTTATAAGTTAGTTTTTTTTACAAAAAAGATCTTTCCATTATGTTCTGGTTGAATGAACGCCGTTTCATCATTTATAAAAGAACCAACAGAAAAAATTCTACAAATACATTACCCCACATACGTGATTGCCAAAATTCAACATGATCTTTTATTTTTTAAATAATATAAGCCATAGTTTCACCCGTGTTTCAATTGCGTTATAATTTGTTTTGAAAACAAATGCTAGCAAGTTACAATTAGTCTGGGAAAACAGAATGGTAACAAAGTTTTTTGAAACACCTCAAGGCAGAACAATTTATTTCCATTACATCACATTGAGTGTTTGTGATAATTTTTGCTGTTGTTCCATTATACACGTCGAAATGTATTTCTCACAAGCAGAACATAATCCAAAGGGACATGACACAAAATTGTCAAAATTTTTTTTAAAAAAAGGAACTTATAAAATATTTAAAGGAAAAACAAAATTATTTTCCGGGTGAATGGTTCTGGCTATAAAGTATAATGAATTTGAAAACGGTTTTTGATATTATGCGCTTCGACATACAATCCAGAAGACTCCGATTCCCAAGACGCCAGCTTGTAACGAACAGCAATTGCTGAAGTTCTTGACCCTCACCACCATTCTCCAACTGCAAACCTAAACCCAAAGTAATATCGCATTAATATTGTATGTATTTTTCCGTTCTTCCTTCGGGTAGAGGCGGATTTATCATACAGGTTCTCTAGGCTTTGTCTAGGGGAATGTTTATTGTAACAATAAATCGTGAATTTAGTGTTATTTCAATTCTTATGATTTTTAAGCACTATATTCAGAATAATCTATAGTTCGATAATAACTTACATGTAATTTTTGCTTAAAATTACAAACATATTGACATTCTATTAGTATTATAACTCGCAGCTAACTTTTTATCTTATCTAGGAATTTTTGCTGAATTTTTTGAATCCGCCTCTGCCTTAGGGCCCTTGATCGGAATTGATGGGATGGTCCCTTGCTTGCTTCCGGAGAGTAAATTAGTTTTTTTCCCTCCACGTGGTCATACGCAGTTTGTACTGTTTTTTGACAATAAATTTATTATTATTATATTAATAAAAAGATGCACAAATACACGTATTGTCAAAAAAAATCAGTTAAAATCTGAGTATGACCACATAAATGATAATATAAAAATTTCCTCTCCGGAAGCGAGCAAGGGATTATCCTATCGATTCCAATCAAGGGCCCAAAGACAGAGTTGGGGTATAATTTCTGCACCCAAATGCACCCCCGAAGTGAAAACAAAAATACTTAGCTACTCGTAATAATATCTTTTTTTAGTTGGGGGTTTAGGGCTCGTAATAATATCCTCAGAGTATTAGCAAATTTATATTTAATAGAATACAAAAGTTATTTAACAAATACGTACTATTATCAAATCTTTAAATTATCCCGAAAATATTGCCGTGAATATTAAAATAACTCAAAATTCGTGATAACATGAATTAATGAGACTGCCATCTCTAGGTCAGAGACTATATATACAATACACCTCTGCTCGAAGGAAAACCGGAGAACAAATTTACAAGGTGATAATTATTATTGACGGACACCATCGATGTCATCTGATCTAATATTTTTCCTCAAATGGATTTCTGGTTTATTTTGTCTTGAGATATACGAGTAAAAAATATTACGCTTTAGAACTTCAGTATTTACCTTTATGAATCAAGTTCTTGTTCAACATTTCCCATGTTGCTTATGTAGGTGGGATGGAATGAAATGTATTCATTTTGTCTTCCTAGATCGTAGTTCATCATATCACAACACATTACATTGCGTTGAATAAAACACGAAACCATGTTTGTATGGACCTGGTTTCGTTTAAATAACACACGTAAAATAAATTAGAAATGAATTATATGTTTATTAACATTTATTTTCAAAGCCCCCTCCAGCACTTTACAGATATTTTTCTTCAATTATGGAATTTTTTCACGACATCCTCGATCATACTACGGCTGAAATAAAGTTAACGCATTTAACCAAGCCGACCAAAGGTACACCGTTGCCCCATAATGCATGTTCCAACCTGGTCATTGTAGGAAACCATGGCACAAGCCATTGCGCACCTTTCCTCCTACGCTCCTCCAGATGGGCGTGCGAGAAAGAGGGTGACACCTCACAGTATCTTCTGTCTCATGTTATTAGACAACCTACATCAGCGCCCGCGGAGTCTATTTACATTTACGTCTGTAGGTTTGATCAAGTAGGTTGTGATATTTAGTGCAATAAGACACCACGTATTATTTACAATATTACATTCTATTTTGACTCGTGGGATCGGTGCACAACACAAAAGTGCATTCATCTTATTGCCAGAAACATTGAAATTTAAAAAACAACACTTCGCAACTTTATAAAAAATCTTTTTTAGAAATTTTGCAACTAAACTGCAAAGTATGGTAAGTGTTGAAGAAAAGAGAGTGAAAATAAATTAAAACTTTCTTACTTCATAACTATTGTATTTTTAATGGAACATTAGGGCTCATCAACATCAAGGTCATTATATCTATTGTAAAAACAAACAAAATCGTCATGATGAGCTACTAGCATTTAGCTACTAATGGATCCACTTGAGATAAATAATTCTGCAATTTACATCCATTTTTAAAAATTTTAAATAGAAAATATAATATATATAAATAGTAAAAAAAGATGATAATCAGTGGTTTAATAATAAAAAAGTTGTATTAAAGTTATTTACACAATTCAATTAAATTTGCATGCAAACTGTAGATAGGAATAAATGCGGAGTGAACTGAGCGGAAACGCGTTCACAAAGTAAAAATAATAAATTTACTGTCATAAAAAGCAAATTAATAATCACCCACGACCAGAAGATATGTAATCACTTACGACATGTTTCAGAAAAATCACAATATATTTTTATTGTGTTGTATTACTACACAAGAAACATTTCGATCCGAGATATGACTCGTCGTCAGATGAAGCATTAAAGTAGCAACAAAACAGTGGAAAGTACGAAATTTTTGTTACAGTTGGTTTACACCTGACAAGAATCAAAAGATACACGTAAACATTGAAGTTTGACAAGCCATAAAGAACGATGAGCACAAAACGAGACGAAATTAACAGATAAACCTTCGATAATTTGCATTATATGCACAGTGGAAAACATTCTTGGAAAGTGAAAAAAATTGTATCACCACTCACATTTATCTAAGAATCTGATAGCACGTCTATTATTGTTAGTTTCAAATAACAATTCAATATCCGGAGGATATTTAGCAGTTTTTTTTTAAAAATATTGTTAATCAAGGTTTCAATAACAATAATAAAAACTCAACTTTTTCCTAAAAAAAATTGATAGCGTAATTGATCACAAAATAATAAATAAAAAGGAATCAAATGAATGCTCGAAAAATAAATGTTGACGAAAATTTTCAAAATTATTCACTCTGCCTCTCCAGCTATGGTATCTTCGGATCACATCACAGTACATTTTATGCTTTGGAAAAAACTATGAAACCATGTATGATAACGGATCTCGATATCTTCAATTACCGTTATATACTCAATTCAGATACAATGCAACGAATTGCAACATCTCCGATATTAAACTTTCCCGAGATATTTTTCCGTTTCTCTGATATAATCTGCACGGCTGTCATTCATATAAAGGCGGCTCCTGACATTCTTCATGCAGCAAATCCCGAGACCTCACCACCGGCTTCCATTCATGTTCAAAAGACCGACACACTACGGGTAGGATGTGTACCGGTTTCCGTGACGCGACAAAAAGCAAGCAACCCATCCACTCTATTCGCCATTCGGCGATTGGTCGCTCGGGATTTGCCAAATGACGAATGTCTGGAACCAAAACTCAAGGAAGTGATAACCAGGACTGACTACCCCCCCTCACTGTGGGTCTGACCATCTCCTCTAATGTGGCTGATAGCAATTGCCCTTGTCACGTTCGCGTAATACCCGTCACGGATAGCTGTNTATATATATATATATATATATATATATATATATATATATATATATATATATATATATATATATATATATATATATATATATATATATATATATTGTAATTGTGTTTTATATATAGGAAATGTAGCGAGCTATTGAAGCTTACCTACATGGAGCGATAGGTGGTAGGAGGTGGGTGGTAGATTTTTGTTAGTACGTGGACCGGTTAGCTGGGATTACCAACAACTTGGCCCTCTTGTAGGGGTTAGTAGGAGTAGTCAGTAATAGTAAGAGTATGTGACATTAGGAGTAGTAGGAGATGATAGAAGAATAAAGGTTCGTTTTCTAGTAGTCGCAGCTATATATGAACTATGATATTAAAGTGAAAGACAACAATCGAGAATTGAACCCGAGTGGCGAGCAAGCATGCTAGCCCCTGAGCCACCGGAGGGGAGAGGTAATATTATAGAAATACATATAAACACTTCGTAATTTCTATTAATTTTAATATTTTATAGAAATGTTTTACATTTTACAAATTTCTTAGTAAAATATTGAAAAATATGTGAGAAATACACAACTCCAAACTGTTAACACTTGCTTGTAAATATTTAAAATTACTCTATTTTAGGAAATATCTTATTTTGATTTCTATACATTAAGATAACTTTTTAACTTTTAAATTTATCACAGAACTTGTATCTAAATACAGCTTGTATAATAAACTAAGTAGATATGCCTTATAATTAGTTTCTTTCAGTATCATTTGTAGTTTTTAAATATATACAGATAAAAGGTACTGTCCGCACACACAAGTATATGAAAAAATATGGAACAACTATATTTACAAGTTTATTACAGAAATACTCCTCTGAAGTTTAAAAATTACCTTAAATTCTATTTGGAAGGTATGCGATCAATACGATCAAGTGTCTACCCGACACATAATATTTATTTCCTTGAAAACAAAAAAATCTCATATTTTCTTCATAAAAACTTTGTGACTTGATAACTTTCGGTCAGGTGAAAATGGCGACGAGCCGGGAATTGAAACTGGGACTCATGCTTTGATCGCAGGGGTGTCAACCACTACACCACCAATTCGCGTTCCACAACTGTACACCATTTTCACCCAGACCTTTGTGACCGGATAATTTCAAGCAATGACTCTTCATAAAACACGAATATTCATCATCAAGACCTTCTATGGCCAGCGGCGACGAAGTCTAAAACCTTTTCAATAAGCGCTTACTCCCAAACATTCTCATTTTACCATGAAGCCTGTTCATTCCCTTGGAACTAGAATGGTGGAACAAAATTAACAAATACTCACAGTCATGTTTCTCGTTTTAAGTATTCATCCTCCCTACAAACAGCTTCCCGAACATTATTTTTATTACTCTGTAACTTCTGAATTTGTAAATCCACATTCTCAACAGAGTCATTTCAGGGGTTTTTCAACTCGATCCTTTATCACGGTTATTTTCTCTCTTCTAGGTTTGGATGTTGTAAAGCCACTTTACCAGCTGTTTCGCATGGTTACAGACGTAATTTACCGCGGTTTTAGAGCATTTTTATCAATCCTATTTTCATGTAAATGTCAAAATTTCAGTTTCTTTTTGTCGAAAAAAACTTTTCTAAAATTTTCAGGTTTAATGTATCTAAATCAACATGTTGTTTAGAAATTGTGCTATATATAGGGGATATTCCACAAAAACCGTATTCAATAATCTCTTTTTTCAGAACAAGAACGTAAATCTGATGTCATCTTTCCTATCTTCCTCAAATTTATGTTCATGTACCCATGTTCAGTTATGATTCCATTGTTTGCCCCCTGGGTCTGAACCACGTATGTCTCTATGCACTATTCTTTACTACATAACTTCCAGGAGTCGCTTCCTTGACAAAGCCTAGATTTGTGAAACACGGCAGTAATTTACTGTGAGGTGTTACTGCCAATGAATATAACGTGTCATTTTCAATGAAAGTAAATACAGCTAAAAGCGCAGTAAAATATATCTAACCGTAGTCCTAGTAGCATAAAACTGTTCCGCTGTTGTATGGGTTTACGTTGGGAACATTGCACTATCATTCAAACATTCAAAATATCAGAGTGTGAAAAAATACTTGAGTGCATGCATTTCATGTAGTTTGTTAAAGGCGAGCAGTTCTTGGGAGCACAGTGTTTCAACATTTCTCTACCACTAATCCAAAACGTTCTTGAAACCTCCCAGTGGTTCCAGTCACTTTGTTTTAATTAAAAGTATATAGTATTCACATTCACAAGTCACTTAATTCCAACATTTTCACACTCAATCATCAAATTCTAGATATTTCCGCCCCCCTGCTAAAATTAGCCATAAAACAACTGAAGCCCGTTATACCGAAAACCCGTGAAGTCAATGAAAATTCCTGAAACTTCCCTTTACAACTCTACCCTTCATGAGACTACGGTGCTTTCAGCCACCGCTTGCCAAAGGACCCAGGTATGCCAGTTTTCTCATTTCCTGTTACTATTTCATATTATATTGAAAATTATTAACTTTTCAAAGAAGAAGGGGTAGATTAATTTTAGAATGTTTCAATTTTTAATTTTTTTATTTATATTTTCATTAATATATTGAAAATTATTAACTTTTCGAAAAAGAAGGGGGTAGATTGTTTTTAGAATGTTTCAATTTATATTTATTTTGCAATTTATAATTTGTAAAAATAAAAAAAAAATTATAGCATTGAAGATGGCCGCCATGCGGCCGAAAAGACCTTTTGCATCAATAACTAATGACAAAGTGACAAAATCTTTAACTGCTTATAATGAACATCAATTTGTCAACATCAGACCAATTCCTCCTACTTCGTTTTAATATATCTATAGCATTATTTTGAAATGAATGACAAAAGGATGAATTTATCTACAAAATTGTACAAAAATATAGGATTCAAATCGCTAAACATTGAGGACACCAGCCATAAACAGCATTACGAAACACTAGATGTCCCAAATGTTGGGTATAACTATATGACACAGTACAAGTAAACTTCATGTCCAGACCTTCAACTTCTGCCAATACTCAAAACATGAAAATAGAAAGAAAAAAACAGATTGAAAGTGGGCAGACTTTGAAACTGTTACACGCATTTGCTTTGCAGTGAAGTGTTGCGAGGTGTTCTGAAGCATAGAACACTTCCATGAGTCTTTCTAGCTTGATGTTAAATCCTTATTAAGACTGGAATTGAGAGAACACACAACAACAGTTAATAGACAATATATTGCAAATCGACACAAAATGACTCCGCAATAAAACACCACATGTTATTCACATTTTTTCTTTCTTCATATAAATGTTGTAACAGAAACACTCAATAGTTGGTCTGTTAATTGATATTAAAATGAAAATACTTTCTAAATTCATTGTATAAAAGTTGGAATATATATTCAGTCGTATTATTAATCTTTGTAGCAAATTTAACAATAAAATACTCATGCAAATACCCTAAACGTGTTTTCGAAGTCATTTCAAACGTGATAAGAACTAGACTAGTTATTTTAAAAAACATTCAGCATGACTATGCATGGAACATCTTGACAAGCCAGCAGAGTTTCTTCCCTCAGACTCTTAACATTACATTAAGAATCTAGGGCATACTACGATTCATGGAAAAGTGGTTAGCTATTATTCAAAATGGTTGCCTAGGTAATTAAAATATATATTACCACCTTAAAAGAAGTATACCTCAAACTCATAGGAAACTGCCATCTCAGGAAACGTTATGCATTTTTGTGACCAGTTATTGTTTTATGAGGTTAGTGTCACACGTCGCGTCGGAAGTAGATGTAATGAAATTGAAAGAACTTTGTGTAAACCAAGACGTCACTGTGGTTTATGAGAAGCAAGCCACAGAAGACAGTTGGCAACAAATTTAAATGAAAATTTCAGGATACATAATCCAAATCTCACAGTGAATATCGTGGCTGCGTTATTTGTGCATCGCTACAATTTCCAATAGGTGTGGTGGCAACTTTGTGTAACACTTAAATAGTTCATGGGTGCCACTACAAATCCAGCAAGTGATAAAATAATTCCATGCCTTCCTCATCAAGTTTGTGTTAGTTAGGGTGGTCAATGGCTTCCCACTTTTGCATAAATCACAGTACAGCCTTCAACACGGTCATCTTTCGTTTAACCGTCATTGTAATAAATAAATAATGTTCATTTCACGCCCAACTTTCTACCCACAATGAAAATAACTTTAATATTCTCTGCCATAGTCACTGATTGTTGAAGATCTGGTCATTTCTCAAATTTTTCACGCTGGAACCGAAAGGACAGAGATGTAGCTTGTTTCTTTCTGCAGAAGTTTCTCTTATTCCTTTTTTGTTATTGTTTCCACAATAGAAGTGGACATTATGTGAAACATAATTTGATTAGAATGCATCTATTTTTCCCTATTTGTTCACTCTTCAGGTATTATAGACACAGAAAAATGTGACCAATTCTGGTAGTCCTCAGGAACTTGGAATACTTTTGACATAATTGCTCATGACAGGACGCAAGAATACCGATTACAGCGCAATTGTCCCATCGCGATTGTGGCTCTCCACCCTGGAATGAGATGGAAAGTACCAACATACCATATACATGCAATGCTACCACTCATGCTAGTGTGTCAGATAGAGTTATTCCCTTACAACTAAAGAACCAACACGAAAATACTTTTACAGCCGTCTCGCAAGTTTCTGCGATCGGGGAAGCGTAGTTGAATTATACATTTTTTCCTACACCCAGTCCCATGAGAGAAATGAAATGATACTCGAAGAAAATACCGAAGTGTACCGAGTAGATTCTCATCTTCTGAGCGAGCACCGTCATGTAAGAAGCACACAGGGGGACCAAAGTGGTTACCCTTTGTTTGTGTTTACTTTGGTTTCTAAAACGAAATTAAAATGAAATTACGACGACTCAATGAAAAAGATAAGTTTAGAAAATTGTTTTTATCAACATTAAACCTACAGTTTAAATCAGACACTCATTTTACATGTATGCATCTTTGGAAATATTTAAACAATAATCCTTACCCATACCGGCTCTTAAAGTCTGGGTTGCAGCCCTCCCGTACATTCAAAATACTATAGGACACACTTCCATTGAATCAAGAGGTATGATAACTTAAACATTCCCTAATACTTAAGGGGAACCGGAGCGGCTTATGTCCTCAATGTTAACTTTCGTAAATACTAGGAACATTTGCTCTGAAACTAATTAACATATATTTCTGATTTCTTACTGCATGTTTAGTAATAATTTTTACACAAAGTTACAATGTAGCGTTTAAAAATAGTTATTTTTTGTTGTACACTTCGTTAAATAAGACACTTACTTCAAATTATTTTAGTTTTACGTTAATAACTTGTGTTGTGTGACATATTTTTTTCACTATCAGTTATAAAAAGGAGAAAGAGAGAACGAGCATATTTAGTAAAAATCTCAATGCTCTATTGTTTTTAGTTTTCGAGAAAATGTTCCTTAAATATGAAAATTTGTGAATTACGGGAAATGCCTAGTGCTAGTTTCCTACTGCATTTCTGACTCATATACCATGGATCATCGGCTTCTTCTTTTTCTGTAGTTTCAATTTCCTTTCCATAGCTTTCTTCTCATATTTTGCTGATTTTTTAAAGTCTTTTTGTCTTCTTGCTGCACCTCTTAGTCTTTCTCCATCTAATTGATCCATTGTGGAAATTATGTAATGTCCTGGTTGGAAACCTAAACATTTTAGAACTTAAGTTCGCGTCACGTCAGTTTTTAGACCATCAAAATGCACTTAGAACCCACATACACGAATGAAACTTGGCTTCTTAAGTTAAGAAAATATTTCAGTTTTTAATTATGTAAAAAACAAAATATCTGTAATTTCATCATTTGACCCATTCCAGTTCCCCTTACCGTTACTCAAGGAGATCAAAATGGATGTATTCTACCGTCACCCGACTGTTACCACTATACTGGTGGGGGTATGTCAGCGGACCCAATCAGATGCAGTGACGTCCATACTGTTTCTCTCTCTGACAAAGGAGTATTGGGGACTGCAGTAAACAATCGACGCAGTTTCCTTACTCTATCTGTACTATCATATCAACGCCACAAGCGTCGTGATGAGAAAGATGACAACGAAAAGTACGAAAGCAACCAATATAGTCAAAGCAATTCCTTTGAGTAGAAGCTTCACCATTGTACACGCGAACACACAGCACATAAAGCATAAAGAATCGTCCTCTTGGTTCGTAGTGTGGCTGCTAGAGATCGCACTAGTAGTGGTGCTATCGGCCGCTGCGAGCGCTGCCACCGCGTTTCGACTAGTGAGGTGAGCTTCGTCATCGTCGCTTTCCTCATCTTGAATCGAAACCTGCGGAAAACCAAAGTAACTCTGGAATATGACGAACATTTTGATATAATAATTAAAAATTTCAGTGATATAGACATTAATTCAATGGTAATAATCAGGGAAACCACCATGTTTTTTTCATACTCCACCATTATCTGGTGCCCCTTTTTCCTCCTCTCTCCTTAATGTGCGAAACGTTTATTACCTGTTCTTTTTCTCACGCTAAGAGCATTCTAATCTCTCTCCTTTCTTTAGCTGCAATTTTGAATCTCGAAATAATACGTAATTAATTAAGGAATTTACAATTCATTTGTTTACATATATCTAGAGATTGATTTCTTCCTAATTTGACTTCTCAGATTCACGGGGTAATAAAACATACAATTAAAGTTTCTCTGTATTTAGTATATTAGTTGTTTCATTTCAAGTAACCTAATACATTTGTTTCATATCACGTAACAGTTTCCAGTTAACTTTACTTGCAAATAAAAACGTTTTCTGCACAAGGTATCGTACAAATGTTCGCTCATACTGCACAAGACAAAACCCCTGGTAACCACGAAGCATTAAAAGCAGAAAGGAACTTAACACGTGCGTTGTTACCTTAACTGAGATCATCAAAGGAATATGACTGTAAATATGTAAATTTTCCGACATATTTTAAAGCATTATTTCGTGAAGTAAATTATAATTCCTACTTTACAATGACGTGACATTCATGGCTTCGAGTTACAACAACTTGTAAACGCACCCTTTTCAAACATTTGTGCAAACCTATACGCCAGCGTTGTACAATGACCCATTTCGCGGAGAAGAAGGACGGGAATAAAATAAGATTTTTATTTATATACACTATCGTACACGTATTCAAGGGTTTTGCTGGTAGTTATGATTAATTTGAGACTTTTTAAAATTCCGAATGGTAGATGAAAAATTATGCAATTTTTAATTAATTCTGTTTGTTCCAAAATTCTATTAATTTATTTTTGAATAAATAATATCAAATTAATAATCACAGTTCCTCAAAACATTTTCTTACCCATTTTTACATGAATTTGATATTTTATGGGCTTCTGTCCATGTTTTATGCAAAATGAGTTACTGTACGCATTGTGGAAACGTAATCATTCATTTAATTCAACGTAATCAACCACTTCATATCGCAAGAGAAGAAACGAGATCGCTTGCAGCAATTAACGTGTCCTACTAAGACAAAACGTTAGAGACGGAAATGTAATGCAGAGTTTCTTATTACTCCCGAAAACCCTACGCGAAGTTCCTTATAGTACCACCACGTGGGAATGGATATTGCGAATGATGCTACGAGTATCTCATTTCACGTTACTGCGATTTAGCTAGTTGTTTTTACCGCATTTTAAACTGCGGTACTTATCATCTTATTTCCTTTCCCTCAAGATTCACACACTGCGCCATTCTTTTGTTCTTTGGATTCCCGTCTAACTTTTCAAAAGTTTCCAAATACATATCTTTTCAGTATACTTGTTAAAGTTTTCAAAATATCACGTATCTTTCCAGTACAAATCTTTCCTTCAACAGAATTAAATGAGACCCTTCGTGTATTTATGTTTCCTCACCTTTTAGCAAATGAAGAAAGTAGCCTTTCCTTTCCACGTTATATAAGTCACAGACCCGTAGTCAAATGTCTGGGCGTTTCCTCATCTTTTTCCACACATGTATTATCCTCAACTTTCCAAATTTTCTTTAAATGAGTCCCAAAATTTCCACGTCCGGCCATAATATCCTTAATTCCATCTCCTTGATCAAACCATTTTCCCGTCTTCATTATGTCTTACGTCACGTATGTAAGTATAAACATTACGTCCTTTCGTCGAGCTTTCCCGCCAAAGAATTTGCAATGCATTCAACAGTTTCTTTTGTCAATTTAGACCTTGCGCCTTAACCGCCCCACTCTGAAATCTACTGCAGGGAATTCAACGGGAGCACCAATAGGCGGCAGGGACTTGAAGAGATAGGCTGCTGGCAGGGCCATCAAAAGGCTAATGAGACGGGAAGGAAGAGGTCCTGCAGCGAATTTTAAAGTGAGTACAATAAATTTTAGGGAACGATTAAGTCTTCGGAACCCGCCAGGACCATGTGGCTGAACTCAACTTTGCTTGTATGCTTCTTCTCTAGATACGCGAAACAAACCGGAGTCTTACGACCGGGCAACTCTAGCTTTGGGTTATGAGAAATTGTGCATATTGAATTTGCACTGTATGAGACATTTTACGCTCAGAGGCCTCGGACGTCACTGACATTTCTCTAATTCTAGGACTCTAACAGCAGTGAGCCCTTCTGGTGATTTAGGTGGTAGCGTTTTTGCTCATCACCAAGTCATCCCGGTTTTAACTCCCGGTGGGGTCAGAAATATACTGTAGCTTTTCACTTCAATGTCCCAGTTCATATAGAGTTGTGACAATTGAAAAGCAAACCCTCCTTTCTCTATCCACATCCTACTGTTCTTAGTATCGATAACCTTGCTCTTACTAAATACTCCTACTAACCCCTCCACGTGGGCCAAGTTGTGGTAAACCCAGCTACTAACAATAGCCTACCTCCCAACTCCTACCTCCTATCGCTCCATTTAGATAAGCTTCAATAGCACTAAGCTACATTTTCCATTTACAAATACTACAATGGAAGAAAACAGCAGCGAGCGTACTTGAGTCTCTCGTACTTGAGCCTGTTCCTCGCAGCGCCGCAACAGGGCATCCACTCGAGGAAACATGACGTCCAACGCCTTCTGCAGCGATGCTTCCAACGTGCGCAGACGACCTTCTGCGCGTGAGCGGCCCTGCTCCAGCGCGCGCAGTCGCTCTTCCACGCGTTGCTCCAACGCTCGCAAACGCCGCTCCAGTTCCAACTCCAGCTCCTCTTCTTCCAGCTCTTCATCTTGCTCCTCCATGGACTCACCTTTGAAATTAAATAAAGCTACTCGTGTTTCAACCTTCAACGATTTAAATCTCTTACTACAGTACTCAAGGCGAAAGAATAGTAGTGAGTCAATATCAGCATTGAGAGATTGCTGACACTTTGTTGTAGATACTTGGGCAATTTACTCATTTACTAAGCCACAGCAGAATCTTTGTGGCTTACGTTTGGATGCTGCTGCGTACATCTATTTGTAGAACCGACAGTAATTGATATGCCAACTGTGACTGATAGAGATCTTCATTTCTAACCTTAGGTGGTAAGGGGGTTTCCGTCTGGGTGCCATGGCATGCCGTCTGGAATGGGTGGAGCTGTGCTAAGCCACCCCAAGCAGCTGACATGACCACGCCGCATACTCGCTCCATTGGTTACATCTCGTTATTATTCGTTCACTACGAGGATTATAGAAAGGGATTGCACTTGTTAAGGACGGTGCGGCAATGCGACGGTGTTTACACCCAATCACAAGGTGGTGGAATTTTTTTGCAACAGGGGTAGAGATAGTACGCTTGTATAAGACAATTCTGATGTAAGACACAAGGTTGACCTTTACGCTACCAAACACAATAGGAATGTAAGGATAGTTTTCTTCACTGCCATCACTTTCTGTGGCAGCGATATCACTACTGATCTCATACGCTGTTTCAAGCTAGTGACCCTAACGCGCGAACGATGTTGTCCAGGCAATGACCGATGCAGACTGAACAAGTTGCTCTAGCCGCAGCCCCTCCCAGACGATTTTTCAGTCCCTGTCTGGTATTAATTCAATTACAAAACTCATCAGTTAAGTGATGATACCGTCCACACCATTGTACCGTTTCCGATTGCAAAGGAATAACTCACGGTTTAATCATGACTAAATTTGTTGCCAAAAAGTCAGTTACAACCCGCTAATGACAACGTGGGGGCAATAAACTAACAGTATTTACTCTCCGGAAACAATACAGGGGTTAACTCATCAATTCCGATGAAGGACACAAAGGCAGTGGCAGTAATATTTCTTAAGAAGATATTTAACAAGTACATGTTTTTATTTTATTATTTCCAAAATCTGCAATTCCTTAAATTTTACTCACATTGTTAATTGGTTTGTCTCCTTGTTTTTAGGCAGTAGTAGTCATAGATTGTAAATGCAAGATAGGAAACATTTAACATCCATTTTGCTCTAGAGGTCTTCACTTTTTCATTAATCATCTCTATACATAAAGAAGAGCGTCTCGGGCGGTGTATGTTGATACGTCTTTCGTACAAATCTACAATTTTAATTAGAATGATGAAAATGTGCACACTTGAGCTTCAAAACTCTGGGATTTCGAAAAACCACCCCTCCCCCATTTTCATTAGTTTTCGAATTTTTATTTATTTATTTTTCATTTATTAATTTTAATCATTGAATATAGCAAACAGTTTTCATCCAAGCATGATGAAAATTTGCACGCCGAGATTTCTTGGGGTACCAAAAGTCCGACCCCATCCCTTATTTTCATTACTTTCTAATATTCGGCATATCTCACGAACCGATTGAGATATCACATTATTTATGTACCTCAACATTGCTAATTAAAATATCTAGAAACGGGATTTTTTTGCATTTTCGATACTTTTTTGCATTTTCGTGGGTGTAGGGGTAGAATCGTATTAACCTTGGTGTGTATTTTATAAGAATCCGATGTTGCGTTTCACTCACGCATGTTTTGTTTTTTGTTGCGTAGAGGCTCGATCAGGTTGAAAACGAGCAAATACTCATTGAACGAAAAATATCGTAATTGAAGTAAAAGGACATAAATGTATAAAAACAAATAATTTTCATTCTGCCGGACAACACCGGGTTCATTCAGCTAGTACAACTCTACTAAAGAGAAATTTGACTATTGAACTGGGGCAAAAGTTAAATGTTTAGCACCGCAAATAAAACGATCAAAAGGCCTACTTGTGATTGTCGGAAATCCTGAAAACAGTTTAGAATGTACTTTGGTTACTAAGTATTAGCTAGGTAATTTATTTTAATACCATGAAAATAGCACTAATTAGTATTATGAATACTCGAAGTCATATAACTTTACTAAAATTAATTCAATATGGCTGACTAACACGTATTGCCAATCTCAAATAATGTAAGTAATATCCACATAAATATTGAAATTAGTCGCAAAAGCGACTATTTGCTGTAATAAATACAAGTTAGTAATACAACAAACTGAAAAAGAGTAATATTCGTTCCATACGCTCGATTCACAAAGAACAAGAGACCTGATGGCTGATGTTGGCGATAGATTTAAGTTTACAAAAAATATCGAATGTTCTGCCAACATAATGCGAGATACACTCATCATTACCCTTACAGACGATGGCGAAGTAAAAGCTTTGGCTACATGGCATGCAAGACCTGCATCAACAACAAGTCAGTTAGGCTGACTATAGTTCAATTAATAAGTAATGTGTGATTAAGGGAGCAGTTAGAGACTTCCTATGACCACGTTAAGGTCAGTAAACTAATTAACTGCTACTACTTTACAATAAACTAAATAAGCGTAATGCTATACCGTTCACGTTTATTTTTCCCTGAGGAAAATTAGCTTCCTGCGAATATAGTGTCTCGTTTTTCTGTATCTTTGTTGTAGTTCTTCGCTTTGTTTATTTTGCGTGGTTTGATTTGCAATCGTTTTGACATTTACATTTTATTTATACCATAAATAATTCTATACAATAATTAATTAATTAATAGCACACTTGGTTGTCTGAAAAGAACTGATCTCGAATAAAAACATTGTAGCGAATTCCGTGTTACATACGTCATGTTTCCATCGTTAGACATTCCATGACTTTTCACTTTCTTTCTCTTCATTCTTAAGATTGTTTCCTTACATCATCAATTCCTCATCATTACCCAACCATCTTTAGCCCTCCCTTTATATTTCATATGTTGTTAACGTACTCTTTGAAGATGTTTCCTCTTCCTTATCTATTAACTGTCCATAGTTTCTTAGATTAGAAACTATAGACAGTTAATAGATAAGGAAGAGGAAACATCTTCAAAGAGTACGCTAACAACATGTTGTCTTCATTCGATTCAAATATCTCACTCCACGTAACTCCATAAAATGTGGTCGACATACTCTTCACCATCACCCTACTTACACTTTCTTGAACATACTAATTTTAACCTCTCTAAATAATGATTCATATCACCATGTCCCGTTAACACTTGGATCAACCTATCAATCGGTATATACCATTTCTTATTCTTTCTTACATACTGCACATCCTCAATGAATCTGTACGTATTTCGGCCTTTCTGCAAAGTATTCCATCTTATTTCCCACGCTTCTACCAATATGTCTGTTATTCGACGTTTCCAACCTTCCTGAATTATTTACACTTCCTTCCCATCTAGTGTTATTCTCCCCTCTCTCCGCATTCTAAACCGTAGGACCCACTTCTGCAGTTCGAAGTCGTTAGGCAACATGCCCAAAATTACACGCAGTGCATCATTTGACACAGTTTTCTATGAACCACTCAATCGCAGCGTACGTATTCGCTGGAAGTGAACCAATTTATCCTTCATTATTATGTTATTTAATATATTTGCCCATACACTACTTCATATGCTATAATTGGCGTCATGTACTAAAGAATTACATTAACTGCTTTCCCCAGGGTGAATTTAGATATCTCAATTCTCACAATTGATAATAAATTTTGTTGATTATTTCTTCCGCATGTTTTCCCTAAACCCCAAATTTTCATCCATTATTATCACTTAGTTTTTCCTAGTACCTTTATTCTCTTCCCATTTAACCTCAGTGATGGTTACAACAGATGATGATGGTTACTACCAATGTGGATTCGTGGACGATTGCTAAAGTACAAAATTCAAAACTTCCCGAGATTGATGTCGCCAAAACTCAGTTAGTACATAATATACAATCAAGTTATCTATTTTTCCTCATTTATAGCACTTGATTTTGTTAAAGAAAGTGCTACACATTGTCCCTTGTCGGGAATAAGACGTGATTTTTCATCCGGAAATACTCCTGTTCCTTGAATTTCATCATTATACATGTGTAAGTGTGCTTGATGAATAATGCAGAATATGGGTTCATCTTTCGCTTAAGCACAATTCGTCCGAAACCTGTATGTTATTTTCGTAATGGATTGAAACAAATTGATAGTCGTGGCGACATTTGATATTTCAATAAATTTTAGTGATTTTTTCCAAACACTTTGTCATCGGAAGTCAAACTCTCCGGATTCTTTCACGTAAATGTTATTCTTTGTGGCTATAAAGTCATTTCGAGATTTATTGAATGGACGACAATACATTTCCTGTGGGGATACTTTCAAATTCCCTACGATTAGACCATATATAAACACATGCCATATGGAAACATCCGGCAGTATACTTTTCCATTCGTTTGGGTCTCATATCGATCGATATTCACAGCCTTGAACTGAATTCCTCGCAGAGACAATATCGATTCGCAAGACTAAAGTATGAGAGAACGTAAACATAGATAGTCGATCATCGTCTGCACTTTGGGACCTCTACATAATTCAGGTGGGGATTGACATTTCTGCATGTGATTTTATACCACAGAAAGCTCACAATACCGATATACGTTTAATCAGGCTATAATTCTAATCTTTAACCCAAAATCTTCGGCATGACCGTTAGTTTTAAAAATCTTTTATATAAATTAATTTTCATGTCACGTCTTTGACGTTTTAGTAATTCGTGACAGTTTCCAACCTTGCACAAACAATATTATAAGTTGAACTCTAGCTAAATAGTTGCTAGTTTGAGTTTACAGTAGGGTGCGTTAGAAAAAAGGGATGACTGATGAAATTAAGTTTTTGTTTTTAAAATAAATATAACGAACGTGAAATGATAAATGTGAATAACTCTCGTTTATTCTTAGCTAAACCCAGTTTTCGACGTTGATACTCAAAAGATATGAACATTCTTCACAAGAGTAATTATGGAAAGGATATTTTAGACCGAAAAAGGGACAAAGTGAGAGATGTGTTTTAACTTATTTAACTTCGAAAACAGGAAGTTTTTTTCTCAATTCAATTTATTCATCTACATGCATACAAGCAAAACAATACATTTCGCAGAGATAATATCTGCGCGCGGACCTTGGGTATCTTAAAAGCTAAGAAAAAATGTACAATTTGTCTAAAGTAGAACTTTACATTTAAATAAAATACAATAAAACTTAAAACTTCTTAACATTTTCGTAAGAAGTGTTACTAGAACAACTCTTTTAAATTAATTTAAAACGTTTAACATAATCCTCCAAGACAATATAAAACTGAAGAAGTGTAAAACTGCAAAGGAAATACTGTATTATTTTTTCATGTCGTTTTGTATCCAGCATTTTAATTCAGGTTTCCCATTACTAAAATTTGATACTTTAAGATTATTTTTCAAATCATTTGGGATTTAATTGAGTAGGAAAAGGAATCTTTGTGGGACTTTGGTCTGGGAAAACCTAAAAGACCTAACGACATTGGCATTATGTAATTCAGTGTAACTAATGTGTGTACCAGGACACGAGGGTAGCTATGGAAATTAAAAAGAAGATAAGCTGGCGAAGGAAGGATCCAGCAATACGTTTATAGGACCTGAACCTAGGCTAGGGTTGTCCCACGAACATATCCGACTGGATCAGGAGGAATCATAAGGAGTATTGGATTTAAATTTCAGGAGACCAAGACTCAAAAGTTCTCATTGAAGAACTGGCAAAAAGCAGAGCACTAGAGCTGATTAACATGAGTAGAGATTTACTTCATTGGACAATTGGACTAATAACAGGAGACTGTAGACTAAGAGGACATCTCCATAAAATTGGTTTAGTAGGCAATTATTTATATAGGACATGAAAAAAAAGAGGATAAAACTGTGCTTCATCCGCTCTGTGACTGTGAAGCACTAATAGTCTTAAGAAAGAGACGTTTCAACTAAGAATTCTTGCAATTGCTCGCTCAGGAGGCTTGCAACCTTCACAAAGGAAGCAAGATTCTTAGAAAATAACGGAAGGGAAGCACAATAGATCAACACTGGTGGCAGTACGTTGAGCGTAGATTGTCCTCCTTTAACAATGTAATGTAAAGTAAAAGTCTGGGTCTTTTTACGAACATTTTTTTTCATTTTTGGTAGTTGGAAAAGGTTGTTTTTAGTTTATCACTCAGTCAAATTTTAAAAAATTGTATTGTTTATCTTCAAAATCTCTTATATGACATTTTTAGTTATAATTTTTGTTTATGCTTTGGCAATTTAATTTATCAAACAATATTTTGAATCAAATTTTCTTTGTTTATAACGTTGAAAAATTTGTTTTGTAAGAATTGCAGTGTTTCAACTTGTTTTGATAAGCACTTCCTCAACCCACTAAGCCGTAAGATAGCTAGAAGTGTAGCTAATGTATAACGAGGTTGTTACGATTAAAAAATTTACTTAAAAATACCTATCTACCTTTCTTGAGAGCGATTATGTGTTCTTTCATTGATTCACTGACCTTGGGCGAGAGCCTATATATAAAATTCACCTCTAACCGAAGAAAAACCGGAGAAAAACCCGGGCCAGGATTAGACATTAATGAACTCAACCGTGCCAAGGTTGAGCATAGAAAAATCTTAACTGATATGAATAATAACATACAATAACAGCACGCAGGGAAATAGTTTTGAAATTTAATCAGTTATTTTGAGAGTAGTATAGTAAAGTACAAGATGAATTGACGTATTTAATATATAAAATAACTATTAAAATAACTCATTTTAACTTTTATTAAAATTAATGAATTATTTTACGTAGTAGAAGCCATAGTACGATAGGAACTTTTTGAAGAGATTCAATTTCATTTCATCTTTTACGCGTGGAATCGTAGACATCGTATCGTGGTCTTCTGTTCTTAGAAAGACGCTGCATAATACGACTTACGAGAACCCGATCGATATTAACTCGGAAAGGACCTGGATTTGGCATTTATCTATTCTTAATGCTCATCCAAACTCTACTACTTTCAAGTCAAGTGATTCTTTCAACGCAAGGTCGATGAACTCTCGTAGGAAGTGGGTCTTCAGAGAATATACGCTTTTGCATATTCCCAGTGTAGATCGTGTTATGAAAAGTAATTAGCATGCTCCCATGAACGCAAATATTTTCTTCTTGTTTTGTGAGACAGTCTTTTGTAATTATACAATTTCCAACCCTAGATTTCCCCTGGCACAAGATTTTTTTTTTTTAATTGGTGGATCCGAGTGATACGATGGTCCATTCACGTCTTCAGAGGAAATAATACCTCCTCGCAAAGAATGCCACCAACACATCGTATGGGAAATAATCGTAACATGAGGTCCCGATATCATACAAATCAATATGCCAATGTCTCTTAGATTTGTCGTTCCTTTCCTGTATAACCTGACGGAACATATCACACAGACGACGTATCGCACATTGAAGCATTCAAATTTATGTTTACGGTTCCCCCTTATTTAACCTTTACACGTTTGCCTTTGCGAGATAACAGCATTTAAAAATTACATCAAGAAAAGACGCTATGAGACTCACTTGACTTCTTCATTGCAGACAAAGTCACTGTCGTGATCAAATTCTTAAGGAATTGTACGTGAGTTATGTAATGAGTCATTGTATAATATCATGTACAATTCATAACTGTTGCGACATGCTGTTTAAATTGTTAATGCTAAATTTGAAACCCAGTGAAACTCGCAAACGACTAGAAGATGTGGGGGAAGTAGCATCTGCCATATTACGCAGACAAATAAAATATTCTTGCCACATTTTGCTCTTTATCTCAGGAGCTTTCAGCTAAAGATTAACTCATAGCGCTCATCATTTATGCTAACCTAACATGAATAATGCCCGGCGCAGTCCCTCCAATGCGCAAATTTCCGGAGCCAGTCCAGTTGTTCTTCAGTGCGTGGAGAGAGCGTCTCGATAGACAAATGGAACGATCATATCCCCGCACTGGTGCAACTTCTCCGTCAAATGTGACAACATTTTTGCACTCGAGGTGCACCAGTGCGCTCTCAGAGCAGCAACTGGAAAACGCTGTAAGATTATCTCGGAATTTTCACTCAGATGCCCTTTTGTTGAGGGAATTTCTAAGCCAATGAACAAAACGAAATAAAATTCGAATACTTTATTAGCATTCAGCAAAAAACTTCCCAAACCAGCAAATATATTTTTGTTTCCGGAGCAAAGTGGTGGATCGTGAAATTGTTGCGGAGCTTCGTGATAGTTAGAAGACGTAGGTGAGCAAACTCCTCGCTTAAATTATTCGGTTGATATTAATCTGAGATAGACTTCATTTCAGCTGTTCATATTCATATTTATTTCGGTATATTCGTTATATTTAAATATTTTCATGACTCACTAAAATATATGATAATACTTATCTGAAGAACCAACAATCTCATCAGTCTTCAGCTTCTAATCCGCTTCTAAATATGTAATAAGACAAATATGTTATAAATATTTTTTTCCAAAAGACAACTTTTTGTAGCTCCTTTTTCCTCATCCAATTGCCTCAAATCATTACATAGGTTATTTTCTGGAAACGGACGGATTTGCAATCACCATTTTTAACTATTTATTCCTTCTGAAGTTATTTTTAAAATACAAATTCATTTGGAATTATAGTAAGTTCGTAAACTGTCACCTTGGTGACGTTTCCCACAGTTCAATGAACTTTGTTAAGCTCCACGTTAATTACTAAATTTTTAGACATTTCCATATCCATTATCAAAAAACCTCAATTTAACATGTTTAGAAAACTTACCTATGCTGACATAATACGTAACTCTAACAAGCACGCCGCATTCAATTCCATCATTCAAAGACTAATGACACAATTCCTCTTTCACGCCGTGATATCCTTTCAGAAATGAAAACCATTAAGCAAGTAGCTATCAACACTAAGCTAATAGACATATTATTCTAAAGAAATGTTACAAAATTCAGCTAAAGAATATTACTGCTCTATCACCAATATACCATACGCACCACAAAGCAAGATACTCCATCCCATATATCGGCAACATTTCTACATCTATCGTCAAAACATTAAAAAAAACTTGGAATCCAAATTACATTTCAGGCACCTAAAACTCTCCGAAATTTGTTAAATTTATCTAAAGACCCCCACACCATTACCTCTCTACAGTGGAGTCTACTCTCTTTCATATGGTCAGTGCAATACTCAATATGTTGGTCAAATTAACAGAACATTCCAAATTAGATTTAAGAAACACATCATACATTAAAACACAACACTACATTCTCACATTTTGTATCTCATCTCATGGACTCCCACCTCTCTTTCGAAATGAAGAAAGATGCAAAAATTTTAGAAATAAATAATATATTATACATAAGAAAACAACTCGAGACACACCATATCAACAAAATGTCTTAAATCAAAACATTCCACAGATTTCCCCCTCCACCACGCCATAGAGTGCACTGCACCCTTAAAAAGTTAAGACCTTCTGACCCTTCTGTTTCCTCCTCCTTCAAGTCTACTCCAAGACTATTTAAGGGCGTTGATCGGTTTCCTCGGAGCATTCCTTTGCCACAAGAAGTACGATCAGTTTTCTCACTCTTTTATTTTTTATATTTCACCTCTTAAAATTTTTGTTTTCAAATTATTCTGTAGATTTATTGCATTTTTCTTATTCAAAATTTTTTCGTTTCCGTCTTACACTATAAATTTATCACATTTTTCTTCGTCTAATTTTCAAATAGATTCGTCTAATATTTTCACAGCTTTAATTGTTTTATGATATGCAATTCATTTTCTTTTATTTCATCGTTTATGTTACAGTGGTTTCTATAGAACGTAGTATCTCATTTTGTAGCACTGAATATGGCCGCTGCAAACTTTTTGCAATAAATAGTTCAAAAAGAAACACTACGTTTTTCTCAATAGTTTATGAAAACTCTTTCAAAACCTCACCGTCACCGAAAATCTTTTATTGAGAGGGATCTATACATAACAATGGCACATCATTCAAATCAATGGATCACTATCACACAGTTTTTCTATGTTTTGGAACATTGTCTTCATATCTCACTTTTTTTGCAATTAAATATACTCGAATTTCAGAAGGGATAAAGTGGACCAAGGTAATTCGAAGAAAAAAAATCTTAAAAATTGCCTAAAATTGTGTCAAATTAAATATTTTATAAAGCTGAACACTTTATGTATTACAAATTAATTTTCCAAAAATTAATTTAAGGGGATTATCACTGAAAAATTAAATTAGTTTTTGCTAAACGAGGATTTTCCTAAATTTTACAATAAAAATTAAGAGGATACACAGATTTTAACAAAAGTATTGTTAAATTATTGTAGATTTCCGTTGCTGAATTGAAAAATCATCCTTACCTTTCTTCCATGTCCAGATATCGTTATCCATACCGGAGTCCCGCAGCGGTCCAGTCTAGACCTAGAGCATGCACACGACTGTATACCCTCCCACGACGAGCGATATTTTTGTTCTGAAGCTTCGACAGCTGATCCAATCGATATGTAGCTACGTTGCGGGTCAAGGCACAGAGCACCGAGAACGTCTACTGAGGGAAGAACGCGTGCCCAAAGAGACACGCGTGTATGGACGCACACATCAGTGGACTTTCACTGCACGCGAAGAGGTAATCGATGTCGTCTGGACACGCGCGAACACGCGGCACCTCATTTGTTTAATGTACTATCCTGGACCGGGTTTTTCTCTGGTTTTCCTTCGGGTAGTGGTGAATTTTCCTTGGGCGGGAATGTCATTTAAAACTTTTGTTTTATGAATCTTGAATTTTTACTCCACTAATATCTTCATTTTATTTTGAATAATTAATATCTTCTGTATGTCCTATTGCAAGAGGCGTCCCTCAGGGATCGGTATTGGGTCCCTTTTTCTTCTTAATCTATGTAAATGACCTCCCTCAAGTATTATCAAATTTTAGATATCACTTTTATGCAGATGATTTACAGTTTTATGTGAGCGGAAAATTAAGTGAGATTTCTTCTTTAATTTACCAAACAAATTGTAATTTGGTATCTCTGCACAGTTGGTCAATGCAAAATGGCCTTCTTTTAAATCCTTCAACATCGCAAATGATAATTGACTCTTCGAGAGTTCACAAAGTTCTGAAGAATACGACTTTACCAAATGTTGTAATACAGTAGTACCAAAATCATCGCAAGTCAAAAATCTCGGAGTAATTATGGACGATCTATTAAACTGTGAACCTCATGATCGTAAAGCATGTCAGAAAGTTTATGCCATTATACATTGACTCAAATGTGTGGGAAAATGTCTACCAGTAAAAAGCAAAGAAAATTTAATGTAAGCTATGCTATTTCCCCATCTGGATTATGGTGATATGATCTACAATAATTTAAATAAATCATTAGCTGAAACACTTCAGAGAGTCCAAAATGCCTGTATTCGTTTCGTATATGAAGTAAAAAAGTATGATCATATTTCTGGATATTATGAATGTAGCAAAATTCTTAGATTAGAGCAAAGACGCATGTTTCATTGTCTCTGTCTTTTCTACAAAATTATCCATTTCGGTTCCCCTTCATACTTGACAGATAACGTTACGATTCTAAATTCTTCTAGATTTCAACAACAAAAATTATGCAGCATCCCAAAAAGTCGTACATATTTCCCAAATAAATCCTTCACTGTAGCCACCGCAAGATCATACAATAATCTTCCTCCATATATTAGAAACAGTAATTCATTTAATATTATCAAAAAGCATCTGAGGAATTTCCTTCAATAGCAGCACAATGGAATAAGCGTGTACTAAAATAAAATAAATTAAAGTGAAATTAGGAATCTGTTAAATGAAATCATTGAGGATTGATGCTGAGTAAGCTAAATTTTTCTTTTAAAATTACTTTGAAATGTATTATTTTATTTTGTATTTTTATTATATGTAACTTTTTCTTCCCGTAGTTAAGTTCATTTGTTTTTTTTTATAAAAAATCTTTTGTACAAACATGGATCATAATATTATTAAGAATACGAATAGTTTTTGAATGTTGGTTGTAATATTATCACTGTTCTGTTTGTCGTAGTGTGTTGTTTCTTTTTTGTATTTGTAATTTTGAATTTTTTTATTTATGCAATTTNCTCGTCATTTAAAACGGTATAAGGAAAACTGACGTTTGCGACATATACTGACTTGCTCTCGTATTAACTGCTGAAAAAGAACATAAGTACCTAAGAAACTGTAGCCTGCCACTCCATAATTTTATATTTGGGAAGTGAGTACCGGTTTACTTTGTTCCAGAAAAAACGAGAGCACTAGTACTATACGAGAAGTTTTAAAAGAAGCGCCCAAAACGTAATTTTCAGTTCCGTTCGGAGAGGTGTCAATAACCCTCGTGGGCAAAACGTTTTCTCTTTTTTTTTCAAACGATCTCGACAATCAAATTTTACAGTAAATTATAAAATTTCTATTCAGTCATCTGTAATTAGATTTTGTTAATTCTATTTAATTTAATTTTTATAGATAAATTAGGAAACACACATTACTCCCTTAGACAGAGATTATTCGATGACGTTCATGGTGCTTTTCCTCAACTAAGTTAAATGGCAATACTTTCAAAATAACAATCTCATCAATACGACAATATTAATTGTATTAATCATTGAATAAAAGCGTTGATGCAAGAATGATTGAGAACGTTCATGCACATTTTTTTATTATCCGACTTTACTACAGAAATAATAAGCCAAGAAAAATAACTCACATTATGTGTAAACATAAATAAATGAAAAAAATGTACTGTCAAAAAGTAGTTACAAACTGTTCTTTTTAATTCATTTTTTGACCTAACTCTTTAGACCGCATTGTCTGTTACAAGGCTACTGGATTTCTTAGTCCTTTTAATGTTACATTTTATACTTTGACATATTCTCATTTCTTTTCGACGATTCTGTTTTCGTAATATTCTCTTCTTGCATTGGTTAGTCGTTATTGTTGGTCCCTTCTCAGAAATCGTCATGTCTATCGTCTCGCTTTTCAGGATGTATCTTATCATTCCTATTTTGGTTACATATTCCCGATATATGCTGAAGCTTTTTCATTAACAAGTTACTTATGTTCACGTGGATGACAATAAACTAATTGATTCTCCAGAAGCAAGCAAGGGATCATTCCATCACTTCCGATCAAGGAGTTTACCATTTCTGCTAGCCAACACAAAATTGTGCGCCCTCTGAGATAAGGACAAAAACTTCTTGGTTATAATACCTACAGAATGTAAATAAATTTATATTTAATATAATACAAAAGAAAAGTTGTTTATAAAATATATATCAAATCTTAAAATTATTCCGAAAATAGTGCTAATAAGTCGTAAATGTGAAAAATAACTCAAAATTCGAGATGAATTATAACAATGGTACTATTGCATTCGTTTCTCTCCCAACACAAAATGCATTCGCCGGTGAATGTTTGATATTTTCTCTTTTTCCGCGCAGAGAAATTCAGTAACTACTCACTGTTTCAGTGTAACATCAGTAATTAATGCCGTCACGAAAGCTAAATACATCCAGAATGAATCAATGAAACAAAGTAAAGTAATGCGGAAATATTGAATTGCGGTAAACCTCTTCTGCAGAACGTGTAGGAGTGTTTACAGAGTGACCTCCATATTTCCCGTTCCTTAGACATTTTCTCTCCTTTATCCAGACCATATTTTACAAAAAATATTAAAAAACATGGTACCAAAACCAAATTTGACACATTTTCATATATGTTATGTTTACTTGGGACCAAACATTTTCAATAATTTATCAGTATAAAACAACAAAGGTAAAATATATATTTAAAAATAAAACAAAACGTTATTGTCGTGCAAAAATATTAACTTAATCTTTATAGTTTGAAAGCTAGAGGAGAGAATTGTAGTTAATTTACATAATGAAAGAAAATTCTATTCTTACCACATCTATTGGAGTCTTGATAATCAAAAAAATACAAAGCTTTATAATAAATTATTTCCATTATTTCACGTGGAGAATGGGATGAAAATGTGGGAGTGGGATGTAACTAAAACTCTACCACATGAGAATAATCTCGTTTATTACTATTGCGCTGCAAAGGCGAAGCGAGGCGACCGTGTGCCTCAAAGACGTTTCGTCCGCCGCCCTCGGCCGGGCGGACCTTTTGGGGCAGTCGGAAAAAATGGCCTGTTGCGGACACGTAGCAGCCGGGGTGGTGTCCACGTGGGTGGCGAAGACGTCACAAACATATTTAACTACTTTCGATAAGTCATTCCAATTTGCAGTTTATGCGTTTTAGTTTTCCTTAAATGAAACGCGATAGAACCTCTTTGGTTTAGCCTTAGAGGTCCTAATTTATTTTCTTGGAAATATGTTCTATTTTGTTTTTGACAAATACTGAATCTGTACAACTATTCAAAATATGAATGAGTGAATGATTGTAAATATTTTTTTGCGTATTACTCAATGTAAAATGCTTATTTGTAAAACAAATGTTTTATCGAGAAAGTAAAAATGTATTCTATTGTATCCTATTTATATCTCTTCCCGAATCCCCTCGATATCTATGGAATATAATTGTCATATTCAGTCGACGGATCTTAAAATACAGCTGAATGTCTAAAAGAATATTTATCATAAAATTGTGAATCAAAACACGCATGATAAGTAAAACAAAGAACTCAAACATAGGAAGAGGCTGGTCAACAATAACTGAGATTTCTCATTAGTGTTATGTAAAAACCAGGAAAATGAAGAAAGACAGTTGGCAATATTGGCCGAGATTCTAGACAATGCTAATTTAATGCTATTTTCATAATCCTTTTTAAAATTCTCTAGTAAAAAGGTTATTGAGCGGCTATCAGTAAATTCAACATGGCCATTCCTTTCAAGTCACCACCAATAGCCTGACTATTGATGATCATTCATTTCTTATGACCACCAATGTCCGTTTGGCGATTACAGATCACCACATCAATGGCCATTTTTACTAGAGTTGTGTACGGAATATTTCGTACCAATCAACAGAGTAAGCATTAAGTATTTTCCTAATCATAAAACTTTACTTCTGTAGACGTATGGTATATGTAGCTATGCGGTTTGTTGCAAATGGCAGCTTAACTCATAAAGTTCATTTTTTATGGATACACTTCCCTTTCTCGTCCGTAGAACGTTTAGGTGAAACTTAATTTATCTCCATGTGTTTGCCAACATATCTTTTGTCACCGTCTCCACAGTATCTCCTATTCGCGCAATAAGACTTTGCACATCAGGAATAGGTGAGCTGTTCTCTTCATCCTTAACGTAACCCGATAAAAGAACATCTGGTCAAATTAGTGGCCAAATGGTGTTGGACCGTCTCTACCATTATAATTCTTCTGCAGCGTTCCTTCCTACAAGAGTTATTGTTCGTTTATTTCCGGGTACTGGAGATTTTACGTTCACCCGTTGTCGGGGCGACGGCGGCTCCCCACGTTAGAGGGGGAGAACCTGTGTCGTCCGTCTTTAAGGGGAGCTGGCTAGAAAGAAGGTGGGAGATACCATAATCTTACAGAACTAGCTACAGGAGAAAATGAAAAATAACAGCCTCATTCTCAGCATTGACAGGCATAGCTTTTATCACCCAGAGTGCAACGAGCGGCGACGTGGAGCGTCCTGCGACGAGGCAGCAGTACTGACGAAGCGCACGGCGAGACTTGTGCAATATTGTGAAGTTGTGACTAGGGTAAATATAGCGTCAGAAAGTCGGTTCTAGAAAGTGGTCTAGATTTCTCGCCAAAGATTTATTGAGATCACCTTTAGAGTTATTTGATGTCAAAATATTTAAAATTTGTTAAATTATTTATTCGTGTTGTTAATTAATTTACGAACGATAAATTAATAATTTTATTCTAATGAAGTATTTTCATTACAACTGATCTTCAGACCGAGTGGGGATACGCAAAGCATGTAGCAAAATGAGGCACATTTAAGGTATTTACGATTTAGGCAAGTACGAACCTTTGTACCAAACATTTATTTTATAACAAAATACAATAAAATTGAACTTTTTCACTCATTTCATCTTAATTCCACCCCAGACCCCGATACTCATTTTTTTATCAACATCGTTTCCATCTGTTGTACGAACATATGATTATATCCCTCTACTTCAGTTAATAGAGTCACACGGTAATGTTTCTGTAGTTATGTTCCCATTTTGTGATAGGATTATTGTTATTGCGATGAATTCCTGTAATATTCAACGTCTAAAAATATAAATTTTTATGAAAAAACCGATCTGTTTTAATCAAATACCAAAGAAAAAAATATATATTTTTGGCCAACGTGTTTTTCCCTGGTGATCGACTATATTTTGTTCAAATTTTTTTTTAAATTCACGCACCAGTAATATTTGTATTTACCGAAAATATTTGTGTTAACTAACCTGAAATAGGAATAACTTCTTCTTCGTTTAGTAATAAATCGGTGTTAAAATCCGTTCTCATTCTCCTGCACTACTTCACTTCCGAGTGATGTACGCGCCAAAAGGAGCATCTATTTATTGCACACCGCTACTGAAGCGCGCCACGTGGTGATGAACGAAAAATGACCCTAGATCAATACCGCCATTACGGATCGGGGACTCCCCAGTTGCGTCGCAAAGGTACATCCTTACAGACTTACCCGAACAACGAATTACTTCATGTGAGCCAGTATTGTGCAATCTACAAAATATGATACTCAAGTTCTTCGTGAAAGGAACCGTAAAATTAGTTATTAATTGTCGGAATTATTAGTGAAATGTAATTTTAATTGCTTGGTTCAGAATTATTATTATTCAGTGGGATAAGAATAGGTTCTGGAATATAATTAACTTATTTTATTTTCAGAAATAAACTGAGACTAACAACTCAAAAAGATACAGAAAAAAAATTATAATTATTTTCTGGTTATAGACGAAATTAGAATGAATGAAAAGAGCATTGTTATTAAATTATTTTGGTATTTTATTTCTTAATGAAAAGACACTGAAAAGGGAAAGAGTATGGCTTAATTGGCATAGAGGATGGTTTATACGTTAATTAATAATTACTTTATAATACATTTTGCGTGGTCGTTCTCATGGTTATACGCAGTTTCTAACTAGTTGTTGACAATAAGTAATTCATGTGTAACATATATTTATTTGTACATTTTTTTCATTATTTTAAGCAATGTCACATGCTGCCGTGTGTGGTCGCTTGTGGAAGCTCATTTCATATCTTAGAAGCGATGTTTAATGAAACCAAGCTCATTTAAATACATAGGAACCTGCACACCGAGTTTCATGCAACGTGTTTCATGACACGCGACAAAATGGTTTCATGGAATCGTGTTTCAAGAGACAATTCTCTTGGATTTTAGTTGGAAATGAGTTCATATGGAGCTAGAAATGAAGTTCGGAAGCTATAAGTCAACTCAAATATAGCTAGAAGAATTGGCGCAGAAATACCCGTGAAAATAGAGATTCGAGGGAAATTTAGCTGGGACTAAATCAGCCATAACCAAAACCAGTGTACGTTTCCACTGCTGGTCCGCGAGAAAATTTTTGTAGTTTGCAGAGTAATCTTGGCTCTAATTTAAACTTCCATCTCTTTCTATAAAGAAGAGTGTCTTCGGGCGGTGTATGTGTGTTTGTACGTCTTTTATATGAATCTACAATTTTAATCCGAGAACGCAGGTGGTGGAGTTGTCGCTCATCACCAAGTCAATCCGGGTTCGATTCCCGATGAGGCCCGAAAATTTGTAGCTTTTCACATGAATGTCCCAGTTCATATAGCTGTGATAACTGCAAAGAAAACCTTCCTTCCTCTACCCAGTATTAATAACTAACTATTACTAACTACTTCTACTAACCCCTCCACGTGGGCCAAGTTGTTGGTAAACCCAGCTAAGCGACCCACTTACTAACAATGACCTACCCCAACTCCTAACTTATATCGCTCGACAATAATAATAAATTTATTGTCAAAAACCAGTACAAACTGCGTATGACCACGTGGAGGACAGTAAACTAATTTACTCTCCGGAAGCAAGCAAGGGACCATCCCATCAATTCCGATCAAGGGCCCTAAGGCAGAGGCGGATTCAAAAATTTCAGCAAAAGTTCCTAGATAAGATAAAAAGTTAGCTGCGAGTTATAATACATATATAATGTCAATATGTTTGTAATTTAACGCAAATATGTTTGTAAATTTACATGTACAAGTTATCATCGAACTATAGATTATTCTGAGTATAGTGTTTAAAAATCATAAGAGCTCGATGTAGATAAGCTTCAATAGCACGCTACATTTCCCATTTACAAATACAACAATATATCCGAGCATGTGCATACTTCCACCTCCCTCCTTCATTTTCATTATTTTTAGAATTTTGTGCTTTTTTTCGTATATTGTGCGAACTAATTGGGATATCAACTTGATTTTTGTACCTCAGTTAATTTAAATATTTAAAAACGGGTTTTTGGATTTTTATATTTTACTTTATAGTGGGTGTAGTTGTGTTTCACTTTCTGACAAGTTTTATTCATTGTTGCGTGGATGTTCTTTCGGTGTGGAAATCTTTGTTTTTAGTATAGTCATTGAAACGAGCATTGCTTCCCTTGCTAACGCGTGGGAAAAAAAGAAATCAGAAGTCTTAATTTTGCGTTTTGTTTATTAAACTTTCGGTGTAAATTGTATTTTGCTTCTTCCTGAAATTTTAAATTAATTCGTAATTACGTACTTAATAGCATACTGAAAACACTAAGTGTTTTTGTAGGTTTTCTTCGCGTTTTTAGTTTTTGAAATTAACAAGAGTGAAAATTTAATATTACGAAAGTAGAAAAATATGGGAACGAACATGAATTTAGAATATTATATATAAGAATTCCGGGTAACGCCAGGCAAAATAAGCAAAAAAATTTCAGACCTGTTGACAAGTGTTTTAATGCCGAATGTGCTGTAATGAAGTTATTTTTATCTCGAACAACACCAGGTATAAAACATAGTTATGCTAGTTCATTATAAGACAGAAAATTATCTTATGAAATGCGGAGTTTCGTGAAAAGTGGTTTCATCGGCGCGCACGTTTTTATGAAACGTGATTCATCGGTATGTGTAGTGCCTGTTTCTCTTCATATTGTTCGGAATATCTGAATTTTTCCGTGAAATAATAGGTCTATGACCGCTCTTACATATCACTCAACATAAGAAACGCTGAGAAAATGACACGGAAATTAAGTGATATCTTCTTAACGCTGGAAAGAGAAGCGTCGATTCTTGCGTAGATTATCACGTGCGTATGTTAAGTTGTTTCTTTTGGTCCTATGTTCTTTCAACGCAAATGCTGCATACGTGTCACGTAAAATACGTGTAATATGCTTATGTAAATAATATTAATTTTTACAATAATCGTCAAATAAATATCTATGAAAATAACGTAATTATTCAGTAATAGTAAAGTTGAATTTTCCTTTATTTTCTCCCCTCCCTCCCGCCGCAAAAAAAAGGTATAATTGTATACAACAATAAAAAAGCAAACCCACACAAACAAACAAATCTACAAGACTCAGTAATCATAAAAAATATTAAAATTATAAGTAAAAAGAACCAAATGATTTAAATCACTATTTGTATATTTAAAAAAATATCATAAATAACTTCTATGACAATAGTGTAATAAACTATACTCTTAGACAGATACATATTGAAACATACTTTTATCAGGTGTTGAATACTTAAGGTTGAATTTTTTCCATAAAACCATATTTCGTTAAATGACTGAACCAAAGATGCGGCAGGGTGTGTTTCTACAGAGAATTTGCCCCTCTGGTGGCTCAGGGCCAGCATACTTGCTCACCACTGTAACACTCCAGGTTCAATTCCCGGTGGGGCCAGAAAAAACTTGTTTTCCCCTATTATGTCTCATTTCATATATAGCTGTGACTACCGAAAAGTAAACCCTCCTCCTTCCATCCACCTCCTACTACTCCTACTAACTCTTACTATTACTAACTGCTCCTACTAACACCTCCATTTGGGTCAAGTTGTTGGTGAATCCAGCTAAGCAACCCATCTACCTTCCACCTCTACCCCTTATTGCCCCATGTAGATAAGCTTCAATAGCTTGCTAAGTTTTCCATTTGCAAACACTACAATAAATAAAAAACGAGAATTAACCTTGTAATACATTTTATTTATTTTTGGAGAGAATGATACACAGGATGACAAGGTAGTTTTTGACCAATGATGGTTGAAGTACTAGGACTTAAAAGTTATCTTTATTTCGAGTATTGTTCTGATGAAAATCAGAATGGAGCTGAGAAATCAACATGGTAAAACAAGAGTGGCACTTTCGTCATCCATACTGAACCAATTTATGTGAATCAATTTTGGGATTACATTTTTCAAACAAGGAGTTACATGAATCTGAGGAGTGAGATTTACGTTTATCATCCAAATTATGTACTCTAAATATTAAACACTTCAAAATTTATTTTTTGATGATGTCCCTTGTTTGTGGCTAAGCAGAAGAGAAGACTTTGGTCTGAGTCTTCCCACAAATAAAGTTTTCATTCATTCATTTGTTTATTCGTTCGTTCATTAATAAAATACATTTTTTTATGAGTTTCAATCCATAAATACTATAAAATACATTCAACCTGACATAAATACAGTATAAGATATGTTTATTAAAGATTTAAAAATTCTACCAACTTCTTTCTAAAGAACATTTATTGCAAAATAAAATTGTTGTTGGAATTATATTAGATCACAATTATGAAAAAAAATTTCATGCTAATGAGAGGAGTGTATTTGTCTACTTTCAAATTAGGAGTTAACACTAGGCTTGATTTTTCATATTCTGTACATTCTATACAAATAATGTATTCTAATCCAAACACTTTTGTGACGTCGGCGAAACACGCATTTACTTCCTGGAAAATTAACCCTTCTGGTCAGAAATATTAATGTTCAGTGTTCTCAGAATTATCAGTGTTCTCAGAAATATTAATGTTCAGTGTTCTCAGAATTATCAGTGTTCTCAGAAATATTAATGTTCAGTGTTCTCAGGATTGAAGACAATAAGAGACGGTGTCTGAGACGTCTGATGTGTAGGGAGTTGAGCACAGAGATCGCTGAGATGTGGTCTGGAGAGCTGTGCCTCGCAGGGAGTTGCGAGTGAATGTAATTTACGATTTGTGTAAATTGTCAGTGTAAAAATTTTAGATGCAGAGGTGAATTAATTTTACTAAATGAGTTTAATTATTCGCTCTTTGTTTATTTTATCCGGGAAACTGGATTGGTGGCAGCGAGAAGTGACAACGGTGGATGTCTCAGTCAAGTAGCAACACTAGGTGTCACACTTTCAATTGCTATTTTATATTTAAGCTAACAATTTCACTTTCTCAATTTCCATACATAAAAATTATAAGACCTAGTGATAAATTTCAGGCTCAGCATTTTCACATTTTTAAGTATATAAAACAGTTATAAAAGATTTAGTTTTTAAAGACTTTGTGGATGATTTATGTGAATGATAATTATATTGTGCTTCTGTTGAGTAATAGCTTGTAATATACCAAATAGTGATGCTCACCTAGAAATGTAATACATATTTGTAAAACTGGTATATTTTACAATTACATTGTATGCATACCATATTCATACTTAATTGATTTAGTTATTGTCAAAATTACTAACAACTTGGTTTCTTCCCTGTAAATTCTTATTAAGAGGGTATAAACCAATGTTGACATGTCTGTGTTGGTTACAGGAAGGGTGCTGCTGGGGCAATGATGAGAAAAGGGAACTATTTCTTCTCCCAATAGTTTGGTCTCAGATGTTTAATTTTCCTTTTAGGGAATGGACATGTTCTAAAAATAATTATTTTAAAATTTCTTTAATTTGATTGTGATAACAATTATTGAACAATGAGTGTAAATAATGATCAAGAGATTACTCCAAATACTATTTTGTGTATTTCTGCTGAATATTTTTCTAAGCAGGGGTGCATCCAGGATATATTTAAAGGAAGGAAGGCTTGAGAAATATGAACATGGCTTCAATGATGGTTTCCATAAATGAAAACAATGGATAAAAACCAAAAGATCTAAAGTCTCATGATAACACACAATTGAAAAGGCCAGTCAATGTAGAGATATAGAAAATAAAAGACAATTTAAATATATTGAGAAGTGAAAAGTATTTCCTTGATCAGTACAAGTAAAGGCTCTTTCTAGAAAAATAGCAACTTATAGAAAAAATAATATAAGCAGATTCTTTGATCAAGGTTTTGGTAAATTACATCTTTTTAATCATATTGTAGACTGTATGACTATCAGTTGCAATAAAGGAGCCATATACATTCTTTAAAGACTTGTTTCCTCAAATTAATATTACGCATCTTTTGTTGTCATATGTCAATGCTAGACATAACTGATTTTTCATCCGTTTGTTCATCATGGCTTCCTTCTGCCCATTCATAATAAAGGAGTGACCAAAATTGTATTCACTTGCTACATTTGACAATTTGCTATTGACCTTTATTCTGAAAAAATTGAGTTTTAAGGAATCAGAAACAAATTTGGAATATTTTCATTATATCAAGTATATAATATCAAGTGAGTTAAGAAATATAATATTTATTATTACCACATATAAAGAGCATTGAGCTGCAGTACAAAACAAAAAATTATTTATACTGTCAAAGTAATTATTAATTTTTTCTTCTTTAGGGCTATATCACACACAAGATCTACAAGCAGTAATCTGGCACACATTAATTATGTTATAGCATTTAAAAAATTTACAACTATTTTGTTACAACCAAAAGGAAAAGAAAATTAAAACTATGTTCCAGTAAAAACCTACTGTAAGCCAAATGAAACGGGTGTGCCAAAGATGGGATTATGGGGGATCAATCCGCCTCACAAGAAATTAAAAGAAAATTATCCTTTTGGTATTTCTCCTAATATTAATATTGTATACACACAAACATACATAGTACATATAGTGTTTATGTACTTGTATAATATATAAATACTTATAAATAAATATTATATAAACATTAATAAATAATCATTATAAAAACACATGTAATGTATATTGTATATACATATAAGATGTGTGTGTGTTATTCCCCTCAAAAATAAAATCCTAGGTATGCCCCTGAAAAGAAATGATATTTCATCAACTGAGGAAGTATCTTGCATGCACAAAAGATTAAATCACCAAAGTAGAAAAAAAAATTCAACAACAAAAAAAAACACAATAAATATATTATTTTAGTGAAATTAAATCATTTTTATGTATTTAAAAATTAAGTTAAATTTTTCATTATCGAAATAAACTATTATATTGGTATCAATCCAATATTATTCTTTTTTTTAGAATTTTTTCTATAATTATTTAATTCAAAAGAGAAGTGTAGAAAGAACTCAATCTTGTAGTTTTACGCTTAACATTAACTAGAATGATATTTTTACAAGAAGCAATATTTATAGGGAAATTGAAATTCATAATAACTTTTTTATTAAAATAAATAAATTCTTTAATATTAAATGCACTGGTGCATTAAGAACAACAGGATTTCTTTTACTGTAGCACTTTTCTGTATGTATCCAACCAGGAAAACCATGAGAAACTATTTTGCACAATATGAGTAAGTTTTTTAAGTAAATAATTCAAGATTTACAGTCTTTAATGGATGAACAGTACGTATTTTGTGATTTGAAAGCTCACTACATTTTGAATTTATGTTGAAGTTGTCATCAAGAGATTTAAATTATAACACAAAACATAACAATAGAACAATTGAACATGACATTAAACATAAATATAAACATAAAATATGATTACAAAAATGCATAAGCTACACAAACATTATAATATTGCATTGTAAATACCAGATAGTTTTTCTGTGTCTTTGCGTTGATTCAAACTACTGTATGTATTTTTTATAAATATCATTTCTGATATGCAATGTTTGTAATAATTAACTTCTTTGTCCAATTAAGGTATATTATCCCAATTCGTCAAGAGATAATTAATTATGCAATGTGAGATTACTACACTTTGTTCAACTGATTTTAAATTTTGTTTGTGCTCCTGGATTCTAGTTTTTAACCCTCTTATTGTTTGATCTACATAAGTAGCATTACAATCTTTGCATATTGTTTTGTATACTACATTGTTAGTATTTATATGATCTTTCTTGTCTTTCCTTTTCGTTATCAAATTATTTCTTTTATTTTTAAATGTTGAAATTAATTACATATTCTCTGACTATTATAATTTATTAAGTGAATGAGTTACATACTTGTTATGAGGAAATACTGCATAAATCATTTTGACTTGTTGAGATTGCGTTTATTGTTGCTTGTTTTGAAGGTAATACAATATCTTTTTAACAATTTTTATTAACAAATTCTAAGGGATAATAATTAGTTCAAAATATGTAATCAGAAATGATATTTATATGAAAGAAACCATGGGAGTTTGAATTTACGCACAGACACAGAAAAGCTATCCGGTATTTACAATACAATATTTTAATACATTTACGTAGTTTTTGCTTTTCTGAAAACATATTTTGTGTTTAATATCATGTTCAATTGGTCTGTTGTTATGTGTCTTGTTATAATTTGTATAACTTAATGACAACTTCAACATAAAGTCGAAACGTAGTGAGCTTTTAAATTACAATATATTTACTGTTCGTCAGTCAAAGGTCATATGTCTTGAATTATTTAATTCGATTATATAACGGACATTGCTCGTAGTAAAAGTTTCTCTAAGTGTTTGAATGTACGATGATTTTAAGATAAGTGGTTTGCTAGAAATATGAGGGACAAACTATATAGTATTTCTATTTTTTAAATCTGAAATTTACAAAACTTATTTGTTTTAAAGCTGTTCTTAGTAACATAGTAAGGTGCAATACTTACAAATATAATATCAACAAAAGTGAAAGAATAATTGACTGACTAATGGACTGCAAAATTTCTACTCAATGAATTCTACTTTGCCTTTCCTCAGCCACCTCCCTCATCCTAAAAATTTGAAAATGTAAAGGTAATCATGTTCCAAGAACTACAGTGAGCAATATTTAGTCTTAACATAGTAATAATTAATAGATAAAAAATTAAGAAAAATCATACAGAATGTAGCTGCAGTTTGCCGAACCAGTTAGGATGTTACACCTATCATTGCTTTCAACTAAGTAGTTGCCACTGGAAACTCAATCATTACAACTTACATTCTTCTGTAAAGGAACTACTTATTACAAATTATATTTAATCAAAGAATAACAAAATATGTAATAAATTATTGTCAAAAAAGCAGTACAAACTGCATATAATCACATGGAGGACAATGAACTAATTTACTCTCTGGAAGCAAGCAAGGAACCACCCAATCTATTCCGATCAAGAATTGAAAAGCATAGGCGGATTTAACATTTCAGCATATTCCGAAGATAAGAATCAAAATACTTTGGTACTTGTTATAATATTAATAGAATACCAATAAATATGTATTTAATAAAGCACAAAGGAGTTATTTCAGAAGTGTGCATTATTATCCGACTATAGATCGGGAAATATAATACTTATAATTTGTTTTAAAATTATAAGTATTAAAATAACACTAAATTTGAGATTTATTATTTCAATAGATGCCACCCCAAGACAAGAGCCTAGAGAGAGTATATAAAAAATCCACCTCTACCTAAAGGAAAATTGGAGAAAAACCAGGACCAGGATGGATCAGAATCAGATCTACATTTGTAGGCTACTTTGGAATCTGCTAATATACTTTGGTAATATCAAAACAAACAGTCTTATTTTGGGTAAAGCATGTGTTTAGTTTAACATAGTTTACTCTTACTTTTGGTGGAGTCAATTTATTTTCATACATTTTTCATTTTTTAATATTATTTTTGTATTCATTATTTTATAAATTTTATGATTTTGTCACATCTTGTAACACATTCTTTTATAAAATAAAAATTTTATGCACTTTTTTTTTTGTATTTTTAAACCAGAAATGGGGGGGGGGGGGGGTTACAAGCTCATCTCATTTCACCTCTCAATGGGTGCCTATGTCCAAGGGAGACATAACTGCACTACTTTATATTTTATTTCAGCATGAATTACTCCTTCGCACAGAATACAGAGTAAAACATTTCCACTTGTATTTATTTTGTGATCTTTCATTTCAGAGATAAGAGAGAGAAAATTATAAATAACATGATAGACCACTAGAATATTTGTTATATTTTCAAAAAGGACCGAAGTTCATTCAACGTGCGAGATGAAGAGACTATTTTCTTACTTCGCTGTGATTGCGTAATATTTCTTTATATTGATTTTGCATTCTCGAGCAGATTCGATTCCGAGAATCAGGGAGGGCCAGTTCAGAAAATGCAAGATTTGCGAAATTGGCAGCTGTCATTTTCTTACATTCCGGTGTTCTCGTAAAATAATTATGGATTAAACATACGAGAAAGGGAGTAAGATTGATACCCTCAACGTTCAGGGAATCTTATGTTCTTTATACCTGTGATAATAGGGAACGTCATGATTTGTTTTATGTTCTACGTGTTTGTTGGTTGAATTGATTTGAGATACTCAAGAAAGGTATTATGGCACGTACGTTTGACATCACAAAAACGTCATTGTTCGGCCTAACCACATACTATATGGGTTTAACGCTGCAACATCACATCGATCAGGGCGCCGGACCGGCATGAGCGAGTACTTCATGTTCATCCGTCTTATCGATTGGGCACTTGTTGCTTGGAAACGTCACCTCTCACTTCTCACTGGATGAAACGTGGGGCATTAAGACTTAAAGATTGTGATACCGTCCGTGCTCTAAAATCTTGTTGTGGAATTAGTGAGCTACTTCCGTGAGAATTGGTAAATTGAGAGGTTATAAAATTGTAGTGCCTACCACGAATGAAATGTCGTGACGAAACGTCTCGTTCATGAGTATGTCCGATGACAAGAGTCTTAATTTAAGGTGATATAATGCAATACCTCGTATTTTTTATTATACCGTCGTTTTATTTTCTCTTTGAAGTCTAATTTCACTTATAAAATTAGCGGCATCTAACATACTTGTTATTTGATTGATGTTTCGTGACACCATTTCATGACAGATCTATCGTGACGTCATCTGTCATATAACTCAGATTTACATCACTTGATGTTATGCACTGTGACATCTAGAGATAATGTTATTTTTGTAAACGTGCTGTAGTATTTGATAGAGTACAGCAAGTATATGTTATTGAATTTATTATTTTGATTTGTGTGTTCCATAAAAGTGTCTTTTTGGATGTTATTGGTCTCTTGTGTTTGAAATTTTGTGAAGTTGCTCTGTAAAAATACATTTTATTTACAGATCTGGGATTATCCAGCTGTGAGCTGTATCCTCCAGATCTTGTTTATCAAAGGAAACTTCAGGTCATCGATATTGGTATGCTGTGAGAGCCTGTCAGTTTTGTGTAGTTCCTCTTGTAGTACTACACTTTCAGAGTGAATAGAATTTTCCAGTCTGTAAACAACTGTTGAAGTCTGATACTGTGACTTTCGATTCTACGAGAGAAATACTAGAGGTGTATTTTGCTTCGCATATATTAAATTTTTACTTGTTTACTTTTAGGAGTTTAGGAAATAAGGAGTTACCTCCCACAATAAACCTAATTGAGACCATTACAATGTAGATATATCTTTACATTGAAACTCATTCTAGTTAAGTGAAATAGAAGTAGTAGTTTTATTTCAGCTGTCAAAGAAGAAAGAAAAATAAGAACCATGAGCAATACGACTCCCATGTATATATCTAATCTAGTAATATGCAAGGAACAAGGTATCATGATGTACACGTGTAATGTTTGTAAAAAGGCATTTAAACAGTATGAATGCTACAAAATTCACAGTAAAGTACATCGAGGAGAAAAGCCGTATCCATGCGATTTCTGTAATTCCACGTTTTGTACACGAGCTCGACTGAATACTCATAGACGTATGCATATGCGTCAAAGAATGTTTTTTCAGGAAGTTCGAGGAGGTTAAATAAATGTAAAGTCAGTCGCAGTCGAGAAGGGAGGCACAGCTATTAATTTATTTGTTTCCACATGTGTGAGAGTTGTGTACTTTTCTTCCTTGGTCATCGATTTGGTGACATAGCTGAAAGTTATCAATATAATTATTTGTTCTTTTATACTGCCATAATAAAAGAAAATAAATTTGGAACTAAAATCACTTCTTGTTAAATGTTTTTATTTACAACCACAAGAAACAACAAATATTTGGAGTATTATCTAAACGAACCAGTGCCCTATTTTAAAATTCCTTTTATGAACTTCCTATATTTTAAACATTTAGTTAATGTATAGCTTCCTATATTTTAAAAGAAATTTGCTTATTGTTTCTGTGCTTCTCTTCTCGACATTTGGGGTATTGAAAGAGTATTTTGTTAAGCAATTAATAACATATGTATAATTAAATTAAAGCTGCACTTCTCTTTTTTGGGGGGGGCTTTAGGGCGTGTCAGTGTCAAGGTCATTAGAGCCCTTTGCATCACGTTTGAGTCGCACCATAGAACACACATTTAAAGTATTGATTTTGGCCCTTCAATTGCCCCTTCTCTAAAAGAGTGCATCATTGACTAGACTAGATACTAAAGGGCTGAAGTACCATTATAAAAATGAAATGAAGTGAAATAATAATCTAACTCTAAAATTGCATTTAGAAGGAAAGTGTTTTCTACATTTGTTATGTTATCGACTTGTATTAATTTCTTGGGTGATGAGACAATTTTATAATGTATGTGAATTCAAACAAATCAACTAACTGCATACAATGACCAACATTTTGAGGCCAAATGGTGTCAACTTATTTTTCCAGTAACTTTAGTTTTAGTATGAATTAAGTAACTAGAAATTGAACAGAGTAAGGTGCAAGAACTCTTAGAATATTCTGAAAACTACTTTAGTAAAATTTTCAGGATAATGAAGTAGAAAATTTGTCAATACAGATTTTAGAAAATGATGAAAATTGACATGTATGTACTTTTAATTTGGGGCATTTAAAGCACAGGCGTAGCCAAGGGGAGCAGAGAGGGGCAGTAGTCTTTCTCTCTGTTCTAAAAAAAACATAGTGGAAGTAAAAGAAATTGACATTTTCCATTAAAAATTTCCAACTATTAATCACACTTCTAGTCAGTTAATTCACATACGAATCTTACTTTCAATTTATTAATTTGTAATAGCTAATTGAAAATGAAGTATGTGAGGCGATATCACCACAACTTCAGTGTTTTGTTTAATTACCTTCTGTAATCCACACCAGTTGAGGAATATCTGGTGAATTGTGTGACCTTTAGAATCTTTGATAGCGGTTTGTGTCATGTTTCAGTCCACTTATTGCAGAGATAAGATGATGTATGTACTGTACCCCCTGGTACATTAAACTTAACTCACCTCTCTGCCCTAAAACTTGGCTATGTCCTTGGTTTAAAGGATTAATTTTGAATGAATAATTGTAAACTATTAGTATGGGTGATTGAAATAAAGATGGTAGATCTAAGGATTTCCCCTTTGTAGAGTAGGCATCAGGGGTGCTGACTGAACGGTAGATACGTTTGTTCTCAGTCCAAAGGGAAATGAAAGATATGATTTCAGTGCAGAAATTGAGGATTTTGAAATATGTGGAGTAAATTAGAAATGCTTGTAGTATGTCTTTATTCCCTTGTAATTGTCTATGTTGCTGTTTTTTGTACACGCTGCTTACATTTAGTAAATGTCAATGTGTTCTTTATGTAAAAATGTTTCTAATTTGTGGGCACAAGATTCTAGTGGGGAATTAAACACCAAGTTAAAAAGGAAACTTGTGCAGTATTTATTACTTCTCTGTAGTAGACATTATTTATATCTTGTATCTTACTTAAATTATTGTTCTATTGCCTTCCCAAAACTTCTGAAAGACAGACCTCAAACTATTTGTCTGCACCCCTGACTGGTGAAAAATATCAGGTTCAATTCCCAGAAACTATATTTCCCTCTGCTCTTCCATTAATAAATGTATAGTTGTATTTGGCTTTTGCTTATCTTAGTGTCCATGAGTGTATTTCTCCGTGTTCCTGGAATTACATTAATGTACGTGATAAATGTCGTCAAGATCCTTCACATATGTTCTCTGGAATGGTCCCTTACATTTATGTTGTGAACATTGATGTTGTCCATTTGAGTCAAATACAAAAATGGAGTTTTGTCACATATATGTATAATTTATATAAGAAAATAGATGTTGCTCATGTGAGCTTAATTAGTGTGCAGACATTAACTGTTAAATCGGTTTAGATTCCTGTGGAATAAAAATTGTTACTTCCGCAATATGCAGATAAAAGTAACATCATGTATCCTGATTGTCAAAGTACTGCTTTGAATGTTAATTGTCATAATTTTGTGTCTGGTAATTGTTAACTCTAATTAATGTTCTTTCCTTGTTGCTTAGCAACTCAAGAATTATGCTTCTTGAATATAACTTATACTTTTGATTGGTAACTACCAGGATTTTTAAGGTTAACAGCCATTTTCTTACAACTTTTATCAAACTTTTCTATCTTTCCCAGGGCTATTAACAAGGGAACAAAAAAACATACTCGTTCTTTGGAATTAAAAATATTCCTGTACTTAAGAATAAACTGGCTTATCGTCATACCCTCTATATTTTAAAATGTTTTATTGAGCTACATTGTTAAATATAATAATATAATAATGGCGAGTTGTAACAACAATAATAGAATTCTATTTATCTACATTATTTAAATATTACATCGTATGAAGTATAATTATATTGTAATAGAAATATATTATCTTTGTTGTTTTGAATTTTCTGGTACCCCGGGATATAGAAAGAAATTAAATTCTACCAGATAAAGCTGAATTCTCGTATTAATTTCTTGCGTAGGGGATGTGATGGAATGCTGTAGATGAAGACAATGTTAAGTGCTAAATGTTGCGATGGGTGCTTTTATGTTTTGCGATTTTAATTCTAAAGTTGATTCTGTACTGTTTAATTGCAAGTTGTTTTTTCTCACTCTGGAGAATAGTCCTGTGAAGATAAAAATGAATGGAACGACATTGCTAGTATTGTGACATTATGTGACTTATTCACACAAGTGAAACTCAGAGAAATCCTCTTGATATTTGCATGCTTTCAGATATTACAGATGTGTGGTTGAAAATTACTTTGTTGTAATAAATGTTAAGCTGTGGTATTGTTTAGAAAGTAATTTAAATTGGGGATGAAACCGACCCACATGGATGTCCTTCACTATGACTTAAAACTCATTGTAAAACAGATCAAGTGATATTTGTTAACCTTCTGAGAATTGAATCTGAATTTGCTGTTTCAACAGTGTGTATACCCTCCTCAAATTGTTGTGTTCAGTATGCCTAATGGAACCTTTAATTTCTCAGAAAAGTAGTTTTTGCAAATTAGAAAAGTTTAAAATTGTTTAAATAAAACAATATGACTGTTTTATAGAAATAAGGGACTGCTTTTTTGTTGGCAATAATATGAATTGTTATAAGCGATTTGTGAATAGGAAGTAACAACAAAGATTTGAGTGCCATAATCTGCCTTTGACTAAATAATCTTAGTTTTCTTCTGGTAAATGCGGATATCTTGATAATATTAAGGAAGCGAGTTTTTCTCAATACCTTGCAAACAGACTATATCAGATTTAATATTTAATTTTTGTAGCTTAATAGAGTTGTATTAAATATTACCTGGTTTATAGAATGTGCATAAATTTATTTAAAAAGTGTTTTAAATGATATTGTCTAAAAGTCATCATTATCATTTTCCGGATTTTATTTGAGACATTTTTAACTGATTAAATAAACTGTGATGTATACTTTTGTTTTCAGAAATTCTGATTATAAGTATTAGTTCTATGCTTTTGTATTTGTAGATTGTTTGAATTATTCAAAAATATTGTGATATTTCAGTAATTTTAATATAGCATGTAGTTATTTTTAGAGGTGAAATGTTTCTATAATTATTTTTTTATCCCAAATCACCTATAGATTTGCTTATAGCAAAAGTTCTTGGTGAGATTAGTCTGATAAAAAGAAAATTTAGGACTGGCATGTGAGGTTATGTTATGGAATAAATATCTGATGGGAAACCCCTTCCAGTTCTGCACATAATTTCTACAAAGCATTGGTGAACTTTCTGTTGATTTCTAGTTATTGATTATGGATGTACAATCAGGGTATAAAAGAGGATACCTTTCCAAGGGCGTATTCAGCTCAAAACGTAAGGTGGGGAAGATTTCTGAATTCAACCTATATAAAAGAGAATTGAATGCCATACAACAATACACACTAGCATTGAAACACCATATATTTAAAAGAATCAATTTTTAAACAATGCTATGTGAGGATTAGTTGCAAATTTTTCAACTATTTCTTTTATTAAATGTTCCATTTGGAAAATTGGGTATCTGCCCTAATTCTAAAGGTGGGGCAATTGCCCCATCTTGCCCCTGCCTGCATACGCCCTTGCACCTTTCCTGGAAAAAAAAATGAATGATCTGTTATTTGTAGTGTTAGATGCAAGTAAGCTGCGAGAGTGAAAAGACTAAGGTAATTCAAGGGGCCTAAAGGATTCTCATTTTAGCTTCCAACAGGGTTTTGTAGGTCCCACCACTTAATGAAATTCTTGCCTGCGATCTCCTTTGAATATATGGTTGTATTTACTATCTAATGAATTAGATATGTAAGGAATCGGTGAATTATTAAGATGGTGATAAAACACTTACCTTAGTTATTCAATGCTAGTCATGGTTTGTGAAAGTAATCGCTTCTCGTGTCACCTGAACCTAGTTGGCCATCATTCTTTTCTCATAAGGAGAGAAAAAAATGTAATCCTCTATTTGTGATGAATTGTTGTAAATGTTAAGTGTTGTAATTATGAACAAGGTATCTGTTCGAGAAACTTTTGAAAATTTTTGCAAAAAATAAAACATGAATTTTTTGTCATTCACATGTTCAATGTCATGGAGTTGGTGTACAAAATAATTCAGTTGAAAAAAAAATGAAAAAAACTGTTGAAACTGAACTGTAATTGTGAGTCAAGCTCACTCAGCGACACAGACATCTCCATGTTTTTTCCTGTTCTTCTCTTCAGTAATTACTGAATTTTTTTGTTTCCCCATTCTGGTAAAGGGTGTCATGATGTTGAGATCAGTGCTGTTGAGATGGTGGGGCATTTTACTTCCTGTCTTATGAAATTGGGTCTCTAGGGGTCCTTAAATGATGAAAGGTGAATCATTTTTAATGATGAAATCAATTGAAATTGGAAAATATAACTAATTTGTCATGTTTATTGTTTAGGAGGGCGGCCCTCCCAAAGATAAATAATTGTTGATTTTAAATTGTAGGTAAATAATTTTTTTATAAATTACTGTTGGCAGTTGCTAATTACAGTAACTGTTCATTTTTCTTGTTTATTTATGTATTTATGAAGTATTTTAATGTGTACATTACAAGTTACAAAGAATGATACACCTACTAAATGTGTTTGGTAAAAGCAGTCTTGAAATATTTTTGCATGCTTATTTACTATTGTTTTCTGATTGGGGGCAGGAGTGGTAGAGCTGGGAGAAGAGAGAGGAGGGGTAATGCCCCAAATTCAAAATCTGCCCCAGACCCCCAATGTCTTCTCGACGACTCTTTTTGATACCCCACCCCCTTCTAGGGATTGCTGTGAAAGGACTGTAGCTAGCAACATTTCAACCATTGATCATGTGTCATGACCTTATATTTCCAACCCCCCCCCCCCATCCTCCACACACTCTTGAAGGCCAAACAGCCTGGTGGATGAAGCATTGGTTGTTTGAAATCTTATGTCAGCTGTTCCCAATTTTCACGTTCTAACATCATAACCGCTGAACATCTCAACTTGAATTCTTGATGCAAGAACATAAAACATGATGGATGTTAATGATTTCTTCTTGTTCTTCAGCATTTTTATCAGAGTGAATCTTTTTAAAACTGTCAGTGTCTTGTATCTTTAAGGCCGTTATATATATACATTATTTTTTGTTGGCTATATTTCTTCTATTAGGAAACTTTATTGAGAAAGTGATGATTCCTGGATTGTGGTTTTGCAGCAAAAAATAATCTTTTTAGGGCTTGTTCTGAATATGTGACTAACAGATATGTTGATGCTATTTTCAGTTCAATTGGAGGTTATGGGAAAAATTCACATTTTTTGTCGCTTCTCATTAAAAAGAAAAAATTGAATCTCAAACAAGTGCTTTTTCTTATAAAATTAAGTAACTTAATTTTTATTTCATCTATTAAAAAGTATTTTTTCTCTAAATATTGTAGTCTCTTAGTTGAATAATTTTGCACTGATTTTAATGTACCAGCAATATTAGCAAAGAGAACTTTGTTTTTATATTGATGTCTTAGTTGTAACCATAAACACAAAATTTAACTCCCGATCTAAAGTATTCTTCTGCTCTTGAAATATTTTTGTACAATGTAACAATTTTTCATGAAGAGTTTCCTTCTGAATTTCATATTGTTCTTCCTTAGAAAATGAGATGTAATTTCTGAAAGAAAAAAATTGGAAAGTCTATTTGTATATGACCAAGATGTTTGTAAGGGTCAGTAGATGTTTATATACGTGATCTTATTCGGTAGATGGCAATCTACACTGGAAAGAGAAAACATTGTTCATGTTCATGTATTGTATCGATGTAGATAAGTTGTTTATAGAATTTGAATTTTTTGTGACTCATATAATGAAATGGAATCTATATTCTGATGTCTGTTGGATTTTTCTTTGATGTTCCTATTGAAGTTTTATGGTTTTGTAAATCTAATGGTAAAATAAATTGATTGTTGAAGTGTATAGTTAATATTACCTATCCACCTGAAAACCTTTTCAGAACTTAGGTTGATTAACTGTGGTAAATATGTCAATTCCTCAGCCTCTTTCCCAATATTGAACCACATCTTGTCTGTGATAAACTGAAAAAATATTGTATTTGATATTATTTTATTAATCACTTTTTGTAGGAATTTTAAAAAAATTCTGTGTTTATGGATAGTTTAGAGCCATTATTTTGTTGCATTTATAACTGTTTGACAAATATAATGTAATACAAAAAGATTTTATTAATATATTTAACATTGTTAAAACAAAATAATTGCTCTAAACTATCCATGAACACTCTGGTTCCATACAAGAAATTATTTTTTTAATTCCTACAAAAAAAGGATTTATAAAATTCTGCACTAAGGTGTAGCTGTGCGATAACATTCTAACTGTTGGTTATGGGAACAGAACTGTACTTCGTATAGTAGGCCCTACCATGATTGTGTAGATTATACAAGTTTGAAAAGAAAAAAAGAATAACTTGGCTATAAAATCTGTATTTTTCTTTTTAACCAAATTATCTAATCTACCTAAATTTGAGCTGAATCAGCCTTAACACAATTATGCATTTAAAATTATAGGAAGACTGCTGCGCTGCTACTGATCAGGAGGGTTGGATATTTCTCACCCCTCTACGTATACATTTCTCATGTTAAGAAAGTGGTTTCTTTTATGAATGTATACTAATTTTTACCATGAATTTTCATAATAATAATAAATTTATTGTCAAAAAACAGTACAAACTGCGTATGACCACGTGGAGGAAAAAAACAACAACTAATTTACTCTCCGGAAGCAAGCAAGGGACCATCCCATCAATTCTGATTAAGAGCCCTAAGGCAGAGGCGGATTCAAAAATTTCAGCAAAAGTTCCTAGATAAGATAAAAAGTTAGCTGCGAGTTATAATACTAATAGAATGTCAATATGTTTGTAATTTTAAGCAAAAAATTACATGTACAAGTTATTATCGAACTATAGATTATTCTGAGTATAGTGTTTAAAAATCATAAGAATTGAAATAACACTAAATTCACGATTTATTGTTACAATAAACACGCCCCTAGACAAAGCCTAGAGAACCTGTATGATAAATCCGCCTCTACCAGAAGGAAAAACGGAGAAAAACCCGGGCCAGGATGGGGCTACAGAATTTATGTACACAACCGTGCCAAAGTTGAGTACACATAAAACTAAATTAATATGAGCCATAAGACAACACAATCATGCAAGAAAATAGTTTTTGAAATTGTTATAAGTTGTTTAAAAAGTACTACAGCAATGGCGTGATAAAGTACAAGACGAATTTAACTTTTGTTAAAATCAATAAATTCTTTTACAGTGTAGAAGCACTGGTGCAGGAGGTAGTTTTTAACCGCGGATTTGAAGATATTCAATTTCATAATATCTTTTATATTCTTGGGCAGGGAATTATATAGAACGATTCCCGAATGGTATGGTCCCTTTTGGCAAAGAGTGGTTGACACTCTAGGGCGATGAATATTACTACTATTGCGTGTATAGTGTTCGTGAACGAGACTGTTTCGTATAAAGCAAGGGTGGTGCTTCAGTAATTCGGTCTTAACAAACACGACCGTTTCATAAATATAAATGCAGGGAAGTGTTAAGATATTTAATTCCTTGAATAAAGGTTTACAAGAGTTTCGGGGGTGAGATTTACAAATTATCCGAACTATCCTCTTCTGAATTCTGAAAGTTTGAATACTCTGACCGGAATTACCCCAGAAGGTAATGCCGTAACGTAAATGGGAGTAAACGTTTGCAAAATATACGCAACGGGAAATACGTGGACTAACTGCGTTAACTAAGATTCGGAATGCGTAACACAATTTGCTTAATTGGGAATTAAGATTGTCAATGTGACAATTCCATTTGAGGTTGTCTTGAATATGGAGACCTAAGAATTTTGTATTTGTAACAGTTTTTAATTGTGTTCCGTTTAAAGAAAGAGAAACCTGGGGTAAAGATTTTGTGATACTATTGTGAAATGACATAGACACTGTTTTGTCAGTGTTTACAATGAGACGATTTGCATGGAACCAAGTCGAAAGGTTAGACAAAACTTTTTGAGCATTGGCGTGTTTACATAGTAAATTAGTGTCATCAGCAAAAAGAACCATTTTGCAATCTGATGTGGATGATGACATGTCGTTCACATACAATAAAAAGAGTATAGGGCCGAGAATTGATCCTTGGGGTACTCCGCAAGTAAGTGGCTTTGTTTCTGAAAGACAACGCTCAAGTATTTTATTTTTAGTATAGGATATTTCTACTTGTTGATATCTATCTTTTAAATAAGAAGTTAGCCATTGATGTGGAAGTCCACGAATGCCTAAAGAATGCAATTTGGTAAGGAGAATTCCGTGATCGATGACATCGAATGCTTTGGATAAGTCAAGAAAAACACCCTGAGGATTTTCTCCACTGTCTAGAGATGTGGTAACATCGTTTAAGAAGGAAAATATGGCGCTTGTAGTGGAAAAGGATTTCCTAAAACCGTGTTGATCGTCAGAGAGAATGTTATATTTTGATAAAAAATCTAGAAGACGCTTATAGAATAATTTTTCTAGGATTTTTGAGAAAGTGGGTAGTAGAGATATTGGTCGGTAATTTCCAATATTAAGTTTGTTACCTTTCTTGTGTAAAGGTTTCACTTTAGCTCTCTTAAATATGTTGGGAAACACCCCTTCCGATATAGAACTATTAAAAATATTTACGAGTGGATTTAATATAGCGTGGGATGAAGATTTAACAATAAACTCAGGTATATCATCTATGCCTCGTGAAAATTTGTTTTTCAAGTAATCTTTATAATGATAGGTATTTGTTCTGTAAAACTCTGTTAATTTTTACTTCATAAAAAGCTTTGAAAAATTAATTGCATTCCCAACAATATTCAAAGACAATTATTAAAAATTACTGCATTAAAATATTTCATGTGCTTTGTCAAAAAGAACATTTGACAGGTCACATACGTAACAAGTAGATCAAAAATCTTTAAATAAACATTCTACATTTTTAAAAAAATTTCCTGAAAGTAACAGCCTGACAACTAACTTAAACAAATATATAGAATTTCAACCTTTTGTGTAGCAAAGATGAAAACAAAAGGGTGCTCAACTCAAGCTTGCGTTTCTAGTCTGGTTCCTAAAGGTTTTGCGACATAAATTTGAAAGGCTAAAAGTGAGAATGTTCTATTCATCTTAAAAAAAGTACCCATCTGTAGAGTGACTTCGTTTATGGACAAGTTCGCAATTTTTGGTTCAGATAATATGTGAGCTATTTACATTCAAATGTTTTCAAATATTGGATTTGGATTGGACATATTGATCATCTTTTGACTCTCTACCAATCTTCTCACTGACTACTGCCATCAGATTTATACAGGAACCAGGACTTTGATCGATATGCACTAAAACATTTGAAAATATGAATTAAAATGTTCCAAATATGAGTGTAATATGTCCAAAATATGTTCTAAAAATCCAATTAAATTCGTAAGATTTAATTAAGGAGAGATAGATAAAGAAACTGGATTTTGGGGTCCCCAGGCAAATGCATAGGCCAGACCTGTAGTAGTTATGCCACTGAAGTATATCATAGTAATTGTTTGCTCAGAAATGATACTTAATTATTTCCTTTGCAGTACTTTTGATTATTTAGTTATTTCCAAACAACAAACTATTTTTGCTCTCATTTTAGGGGGGCAATTGTCATAACTCTACCTTGCATCACAGATGTGTTAAATCTGTTACTGCCTTCAATCAGAATTGATGGGATGGTCCATTATTTGTGTCCAAAGGATAAATAGTTTATTGTCCTTCACATGGTCATACATAGTTTGTAACTGCATTTTATTACTATACATATTTATATATATAAATAAAATTATTTACAATTAAGTGATATGTTATTTTGAAGTTACATTTTTTTAAATTTAAGAGTTTCTATGTTATTCTTTTCTTTATTAATTAGATTTGTTCAAGAAACACAATAATTGTTTTAACATTGTTATTTTTTAAAACTTTTATGCTATTGAAGCTTGTCTACACAAGGCGATAGGAGGTGGATTTACTATTATTACTATTATTTATTGCTCATTGACTTTACAAATAAAGTTTGGAGCAGAGTCCATATAATTGTGCAATACAAAATAGAATTGATTATACAATTAATATTACACTATGATATAAACACCATGTGTAATTTCTAATCCTAATATATTTGCATTACATAAATTTGATCACTATACAATATTTACATACAATTTTCATGAGATAATGATAATAAAATGACCATTCATGAAATGATACATTCCTGAACATACAGATCATTCAAGTTTATTAATTTAGGAAAAAAAAAAGTATACAATTATGGTAAGTAGGTTGACCGCTGGGTTTACCAACAACTTGATCTATTTGGAGGTGTTAGTAGGAGTTAGTGATACTAGGAGTAGTAGGGGGTGGATGGAAGAAGGAGGGTTTGCTTTTCAGTCGTCACAGCCATATATGACCTGGGACTTTGAAGTGAAAAGCTACAAATTTTTTTCTGGCCGGGGAATCAAACCCAGAGTGTCTAGGTGATGAGGTAGCATTCTAGACCCTGAGCCACTGGAGGGGCTAACATTGTTATTTGATTTGAGTCTGAAAGTGGGCTGGAATGGAGTGTGGGTGTCCTGAACACACTTCATGAGGTAGTGGAGTGTAGGAAAGAGGAAGGTGAGGGTGATATTAATAATTAAGAGGTTTCCCCATTGCCTTTCATTCGGGTATAAAACTATCCATCCCTTACCAGCAATTTAAACCCAGAACCTTCAGCTTCATAGATGATTTTTGTACCGAGCTACTGATCCATCAGGTTTGGGTGTTTCAATGATAGTTGGAAATGAGTTCTCCACAAAAGCCCTATGGCGTAAGTGCTGTAGCCACCCATTTCTCTGACGGAACTTTCATCTGGTTTTCAAAGCAGGAGGCATAATCATTTCTGATTCGTATTTTTGTCAGTTATTTAAGCAAGTTATTAGGACCTAGTTGAAGTAACCCATCCTTATCGGGTAGTTTTTTGTTATGTTACTGTGTAACCAGTTGTTGTCTAGTGCAGACAGAAATAGCACATTTTTTACTATTAACCTCAATTAGTGATATCTTGATTAGTTCATTAACACTGTGAAATTTTGAAAAATCACATCATCGCAGCAAATAAATAGTAATAAAAGGATAGTAGAAAATTGATCGAAACAGGAATCAAGTAATGCCTTTATTGTTCAAAAAAGAAAAAAAAATACTTATGACGAAAAGTGCATATAAGACATACTTACACAGCGAAAAACACAATACAAAGTTTTAGGAAAAAGACGAGGTTGAATTGGTTTACATTTCTTTGATGCAGATTTTCAATTTTTTGCTACATGTATTATTGCAAGTAAAATTTCAATATTTTGAGCAACTATGTTACATGAGGAACACATTTTAAGCAATGGTGAATTTGAATGATGGACACTTACTGATCTGGAATCATCCATGGTACAAAAATAAATATCATACTAAAAAATTCAGACCAATGTAAACTTCTGCATGATAACTTCTTTAAGATTTGTGAAGACTTAACTATTCTCCAATTTTTTAGTAAATTGAAACTTAGTACAAGTAAAGAATTTTAATAAAAAATAAAAGCAATTGTTTGGAATGCTTGGAGCAAATGCGGTTTCTAAGAGTTAGCTCATTGTCAAGATTTATTTCTAAATTGTTGATCAAAGGCAGTACTTGTCATTTTGTCCCTTGCAAACAGGAAGCTGTCTTCACACATTACTTTTTTTCTAGTATGTTCATTAGTTTTACATTTATGTTGTTATACATTTTTTACCTTAAGAAACATTTATTCATTCACCAGCATACTGAGAGATTGTTAATACACTGTTTTTAAAACAGGATTCTTGACATCACTGGCATAATAAAAGAAATGTCTTGAATAATTTGAAATATGTGGGTTTTATATCATTTTAAGTAGTCTGTAATTTTATGGTTTATTCAGTGGTCATTATGACTTTTTGGAAAATATTGTGTGCATTTTATGAATTATTTACATTGGCTTAGTTCTTGTCTCTGAAACCTGTCATGGGTACTAGGCAGACATAGCGACAAATGACAAGTGGCTATTTACATGTTGGTGATAGTAAAACAAATCAGTAGGCAGAAGTAAACACGGCGCATTGCTGTGGCATTGTTTTGAAAAAAGTTTTTAATCATTACTCAATGAACTTCCTGTAGAATTAAAGCTTTTGAATAATGATTAAAGAAAACTATTGATTAAAGAAACATATTCACTTGAATTCCAACAGCATCACATAGTGAGAAGTTGGAACTAATAAGATAACTGGATTTATGTTAGACCATTTTTTCAAATTTAATGATTAACATTTTGAACAGATCTATTGGCTCTAATTTATCACCCATTTCTGCAGAGATATTCATGAATAATTTTAAAGTGAATATCCTTTTTAACTCTCAAAATTCATTATTGAGTAATGTGTTGTGTTACTACTGGTGTGTCCAATGGTGTCATGGTGCTGGAATGTGCCGGAACGCTGTTCCGGTATTGGTTTTCGGAGTGTTTTTCTTTTCTATTTATTTATCTACATAAGTATTTATTGTATGTGATGTTAAAAGAAAATGAATTTGAGAAACAAACTTCAAGTTGAATACAGCAAGTAATATGACAGGGGTGTTTTTATTTCAATGCCATTTGATTTTGGCATGTGCTTTACAAAATAGTGAACTGTTTGCTACGTTCTCATAACTACCAGTACAAAAATGTGTCAGTTTTAATATTACTTAAACATACACACTGATAATAATTTTATTTCATGAGTCAAGAGAGTCATATCAAATGTAACTTGTGAGGAATATTCACAATTCAAAAAAGAATAAGGTTAGATAAAAAAAGGCCCAAGTATAAATTTATCTTTTTTTAGGCTACAGAAATGGTATAGTTCTAATGCTGAAAGTATACTCCAGAAGGTATTATAATGTACAAATTAGCACATTAATTAAAAAATTTTTTAATGGGGGTAGGGGAGTATAGGAAATTCAGCATTTCGGCACTGTTAAATTTGCCATCACACCACTGGGTATATCAATAATGTCATTTGTCTCTGGAATGGTACATGAGATAGCTGGACCACTATAAAGATCTCTTGAATTCATTACATCCAAAAATTAAATTAAAAATGGTATTGTAAAATAGCCAGTCTTGAACATAACATTGAAAGGAAATAGAGATGATTTTCACATTTACAGAGAACCCACATACACTGATGTGATACTCCCAAACCACTCGCTACATATATCACATCATAGGTTTGCTGTAGTTCACTCATGGATATAAAGGCTCTTTATTGTGCCCTTGACTAAGGAAAACTCAAGAAGTAAATATCATCAAAACCATTGCCTCCAACAATGGTTGAATGGTTGAAAGTGTTCATCAGTGGCAAAGAGAAAAACTTCATTCTCAAAAAATGTTTCCCACAAACTATAGAAATGAACAAAAAAATGCTCTCTAAAACTCTTTTACTGAGTTCTTTGTATTTAGGAATTGTAATAAGTGGACTTAATCAGTAGTCTATGGAAGTTAAATAAATCGCACAATATTAGGTTTTAGGATTTGACTTTTCAACTTCATTCAGTTATGTTTTTGTGTAAAATACTGATACTTTCATAAGGATGGCTACAAACTAAAAACTTACCGCCAGTTTACAGGGTCCCCACACTTATCCTGCACTAAAATTTAAGATCTTTTCAAGGGATTTTAATACTGTTCACTAAGTTTGAAGGTTGTTCAGATCACAAAGTTTTGATGTTAACTATGCCCTTTTAACAATTAATTTAATTTAGACTATTACAAAAATAGTTATTCAAAGCAACCTCATAAATCATAATAACATTTTGAATTTGCATTATACATAATCAAATAAAACACCAAAATTTTATTATAAGGCAAAAGCATTAAATAATTGAAACACAACATTCCAAGAATTTCCTTTTCCTTCATGAACGATATTATTACAATTCAAGAGAACAATAAATGATGTGCCAGCAAAGTTTCCTTTTATAATCAATGTGTATGAGAATTAATATTTTTCAATTCCAATTCCAATTCCATTAGGAAAGTAAATGATAACTACTAGGATGTACAATTAATAAACTAAAATTTTAACAAAACATTCTGAACTTTTTTTAAACTGCAGGAAATAACTGCATATGTTTAAATACTTAAAAATGTGCCCTGTTTAAGTACATAAAAGAACCTTTCACTCTCTTACATTTTTGTGCCAGGAGTTAAACCAAGGTAAGGCATCAGAATGGAAAACAGACTTTTTTAACCTTGAAACAAAAATTAGATTCTTTTTTTGATATTGGAATTTAGGGTCATTTTTGTGTATTTTAATGCACCTGGTTTCGTATATTGCTATATGACATTAAAAAATTAAGCTCCAAAACCATGTAAAACTGTAGGTCTGTTCAATGTTTATTTATAACATTGTTTACAAATTAATTTGATTAGTTTTACATTAGCAGTGAGGTTTAAAATATAATTTAAGAAGAATGTTTCAATGTAAAATACTCTTTAAAGAAACATGGTTACTAATTTTGTACAAACACTATATATTATCCTATATAGTTTGCTTCATTTTGCATAAATATGTAGCATATTAATAAAAAAAACTTCTTCTCTTGCATGACCCCATTGAGATCAAGTTGAAATTTTACAGGAAAATGGTAGAAGTAAACAACAATTAGCAGATTTTTTTGAAAAGTTGTACTCACATTAATTTTTTTATTTTAAATATTTAAAGATGTTCATCATGTGATATATTACACGAAAGCTGATGATAAACTGAAGAGAATGCTTTTTAATTTTTTTAAATATTCCAATTATATGCTGTGTTGTTATGATTTATATGCACTACAGTACAGCAAAAATTGAGAAATTTTTATTTATAGGTCTACATATATTATAATTTAAAATAGTACACTATTAGCTTTTTGCACCCTTTAAAAATAGATTGTCATTATTGTGACAGGGCAGTATCTCAATCAAAAGTATTTAAATACTGTAATTAATTACATATCTTCTTTAATTACAGTATTTCATTACTTTGTTTGAAATGTAATTTTTAATTATTTACTTCAAAATTGCAGGCAGCTCACGCAAGGAAGCACTCACACCAACTAGACGCTTGAGACACACGTGGCACTCAGATACTGAGAAAATGACGAAGATCTGAGTGCCACCTATCTACCTATGTTCTAGTTTTTAAATTATCGATTTTTTTTTTTTTTTGTGGGGCTTTAGGGCTCGTCAACAGCGAGGTCATTAGAGCCCTTAAAACTTGTACAGGTAGGGAAAATGCAGTTACGCACTAGGGAGAGCCAACATGACTCTCCCCGCGTGTGGGACTCGCCGAAAGACTCAGCCATACCCACTAAAAACCCTCCTGCATTACAACTCAAAACACAAATTCCAACATATCACATGACTTTTCCTAAAAACATTAAAAAAAAGAAGAAGAGGAAAGAGGAAAATGAAAGATACCCTAGCCCTAATAGCGTCGGGATCGAAAAGAACAAGAGGTGACCAAGGGAGGTCAGAAAAGAGAAAGGAAGGAGCATGGCACAAGTAAGTGGAAGTAATGCCAGACTCAGCTCGGGGCCCCGTGTTCGCCAAACACGTACTTACTAGATGTAAGTCCCCTGGGGGGTTTAAATTATCGAAGAGCATCCTCGATCTTGAACATATTGCCAAAACCCCACCCCCACGTTCTAGATATTTTTCATACATAAGAAATACATAGATGCACACGTAGTATACTAAGACATAAGAAATACAGAAACAACAAATAGTATACTCACACACATAGGAAATACATAAACGACACATAGTATACATACACATAAGAAATACATAAATGGCACATAGTATATACACATAAATACATAAATGACACATAGTACATACACATAAGAAATACATAAACACATAAAATACTTTAGATAACATATGAAACTTTACATTAATCCCAGCATACTAACATATTTAGCAGTAGTCGGAGCAGGCAGGATTTTAGTTAAAAAACATCCGCTACATTCTCCCCAGCGTCAATGTACTCAAATTTGACAAAATTTTCTTCCACAGCAGATTGCAACACTCGGGTTTCTACAACAAAATACCTAGTCCTCTTGGATGTTCCCTCTCATTTAGAAATCAGAATACCCTCTATGTTGTCTGCATATACTGTACATGGTTGAGATATGAATCTCTCCTGACCAACATCCTTCAGAAGTACATTCAACCATTTAAGATCTCTGAGAACACTCACCATGGACACAACCTCAGCCTCATTGTTACTTGCAGCAAATCCCATCCTGGCCCGGGTTTTTCTCCGTTTTTCCTTCGGGTAGAGGCGGATTTCTTATAGAGGTTCTCTAGGCTTTGTCTAGGGGCGTGTTTATTGTAACAATAAATCGTGAATTTAGTGTTTTTTCAACTCTTATGATTTTTAAACACTATACTCAGAATAATCTATAGTTCGATAATAACTTGTACATGTAAATTTACAAACATATTTGCGTTAAATTACAAACATATTAACATTATATATGTATCATAACTCGCAGCTAACTTTTTATCTGATCTAGGAACTTTTGCTGAAATTTTTGAATCCGCCTCTGCCTTAGGGCCCTTGATCGGAATTGATGGGATAGTCCCTTGCTTCCGGAGAGTAAATTAGTTTATTGTCCTCCACGTGGTCATACGCAGTTTGTACTGTTTTTTGACAATACATTTATTATTAAATTTATATTATTACTTTGAGTGATACTTTTCCAAATTACAGCGGTTCCACCCAATAAAATTACATATCCAGTAATAGACTTTGGATTATCAATGTCTCTAGCCCAACTTGCATTTACATATGCTCTAACAGGTTCTCCAGTTGCTCTATAGCACAAGGACATTTCTTTGGTATGCTGAATATACTGTTGTGAATATTCGGGACGGATCCTAGTTCCAGTGTTGTCCGCCAGAGGTCTTACATGTCGACGTTTGTTTATAACTACGACTTTATTGTATTCCTATCTTGTCTTGTGTGGTTTGGAGCTAAGTAAAGCTTTCGTGTTTTTCATATCCTATGTTTTTCCTTCCAAATCCCCGTACCCAACAAGATATACCGCAGCAAATGTTTAACATTTTTCCAACCTTCTGCTGTTGGTTTCTCATTATTTTGACGAAGACTACATATAGAGAACATTATGTTATGGTGGGTAATATTTGCAATATATCTAATGCTACATATGGCACTCCTAAATCACAAGGTCCATTGACAGTGAGATTTAGCACATCTTTGTGTTTTGTTAGTATAGGTAATGGTGTACTAATTCCCTTGCAATTTTATAATTTATGGTCTAAAAGTAAACTCGTTATATAATTTCTTTGGCTCATACTTAGAGATCCATCACCTTTTCTCTCAAACTTCACTGATAAAAATTCGAGGGGAAACCCAGTTCTCTAACTTCAAGTTTCTGAGACAAAAATTGATAAAGCATTCCACTCTTTTGCGCTCCCCCCAGATACCTAGACCATCAACATAAACAGTCACAAATAACTGCTTGCTCTCGTGAACACAAACAATTATCACTCACTGCTCTCTGCAGATGCCTATTCCAGTCCCTCTCTGCCCATACATAATTTGTCTAATTCACAAACAAACTGTGTGATTTTCATCAACAAAACCAGAAAGCTGCTTTATGTAAATGCCTTCCTTGAGGAAAGCACATTTTACGTCAATGTGATGACAATCCCAGTTATTTTCAATTGACAATGAAAACATTACTCTTATTACATCTCTATTAACAACAGGACTGAATGTTTCAGAAAAATCAGTACCAGGCACTTGATTATACCCTTGGGCTACTAAACGAGCTTTAAATTTCTCAATGTTGCTATCTTGATGTACTTCTGTTTTAAAAACCCACTTACTCCCAGTAATTTTACAATTTTCAGACCTTTTAACTAATTTCCAACTAGCATTTTGTTTGTGGCTTGTGAAATACACAATATTATTTTAAACTATAGGTATAGATATTATACTTATAGTTCATGTTGTTACTAGTCGATACTACTACTACTGATAGTAATAATAATAATAATAAATTTATTGTCAAAAAACAGTACAAACTGCGTATGACCACGTGGAGGAAAAAAAAACTAATTTACTAATAATATAAAGAGTTGATAATAATTATAAATTACGCCGTTTTAATAAAAACGAACAATGCTCATTCGACTGCGAATATTCTGTTCACATAAATGTTATCAGAACCCTTCATCTAGAACAAAACAATATCGATAGCACTCTATAGGGAAACATTCGTTGGTTCTCGCTCAGTTTACAAGTAATTTCTGAAGAAACTAACCATCTTCTGAGAGTAAAGTTAAAATAACATTGAAACTATTTCATATTGATTCAAACATTAAAATTCCCGCGCTTACAATTATCTTAAAATATTGGGAATTGATTACACAAACAGTTTGAAACCTGTAATATTCGAAAATTATAATGCTTAATACATTATTTAATCACAACTTCTGTAATTAGTATTTAGGTAATTAATTACACATTTTAAAAGTAATTCGTAGTTAATTACATTTTTTGGAGTAATTGCCCTGGTCGTTAAACAAACCTTGTAAAATTCACTGTTGAAATGCTCTACAGAATAGAGCCAAGTTAAAGAAACTTTATAGTTTACTCATACTAAAATATTTTAGAAGTCTTGAATTTTTGGGCCTAATAAAACATTTTCGTAGAATCAAAGTTCGAAGAAAAAAATTGATACCGTATTACTACGAATATTATTGCGATTCCAAAAATATAAAGTCTTGATATTTACGGTCATTATTAAAAAAATCTTTTGTACTATTGTCTTTCTCCGTCACCGGTTATATCATTAGTTTAGGATATGATAATTTCAACATCAACAATTATAAATTGTTTGGTCTCAGTCGGCGATGTTAGGTTTATTAGTCCCAGCGAGTCCGCTATAATTTTATAATTAATTTTAAGAAAATGTGAATTTTATAATTAATTATACGATTTGTTTTCCTAACTTCGTTTGCTTTCATTGTTCTGGTTTCGAATCGAATGTTATATGTATGAAGTTGCTCAGAAACATTTTTGTTTTATTTTATAGAGTACGGTTCAAAAACAAAGGACTTATTGTATATTGGGATGGTCGCTTGATTTCATTTCTAGAGATCGAGTTGCAGTACACGTTATGCTTTTCACAATTCAATTATCTATTTACAGTAGTCTGATCCAAACACAGGACAGTCGTTTTTGTTAATTATTCTCTCAGCGAATCACACTTGTCCTGTGGCAACAATGGAGTCGTCTAGTCTTCCACAGCGTTATTAGCGTCATTTGTTGAATTGGCCAATGGGGCAAAGGCAACACGGATTTTTACTGTTGAATGCTGAGGAAGGAAGATGTTTATATTTTATAACGGTACCGTTCACGTAATTTATTTGTTTCAAAATATTTAATGTTTTAAACATATTCGAATTGTAATAAGAAGGGAGGATCTATTGCTGGAAGTATTTACTAGGCCGAAAGTGCATTTCAGATACGGCTGGTATAAGGAGATAATTGGATCTTGAGTCAGGTATGTTAATCACGAATTACTCACTAAAAAACTATGGATGTGGGAGTTTTTGTCAATATTTCTAAATGAATTATATTCATCGATAAATATGAAACGATGTCTTGCTGGTTCAAGAACAAGCATAATAAAAATTGATCCTTATTTTTACAACTTTCTTCGGACGTATGTCAACTTTTCTGATCTTTTCCAAGTAAATTATTTTATTTTTCGTTTATTTTTGATTTAATAGTTCGGTGTTTGGTGAACGCCCTGTGCAAGAAAGGTTTTGGTTTTGTTTCCGCTAAATCTATAAATGGAGAGGTATGCAACACTAGACCAAGCTCCATTCGTAAAATTCAGTATTACTACGCATTATATTAGAGAAAAAGTGAATTATTCAAAGAAGATAACAAACGTTCTAGCAGGAGCTGCTCAGAATAATTTATTTAAATCAAATACTAGTTTGGTAAGTCGTAAACGTGAGACGCAATAATTTCAAAATTATTTTCAGTTGTCTTCTGAGGCGTGATCCGTATTATCGACGTACTTTTGTAATAAACAATTTGTTTAATGATGTATGAAATAATTTATTTAAGGGAAAACTGACTTACGTGATTTAGATTCCCAATGGAAAAGTAACACTGGAAGTACCGAGAAAAGTACTGGTGCCTCAGTATTAAACTACTGGTCTTCAGTAGGGTAGACTGGATACGGTTGAAACGATTTTTCTTATACCGTCCATAGTATTGGCTTTTCAAAGCCGAGTGATGATAAAGATACGTTAAATACAAGAGCGTGTTTCTATCAACCAATGGGTGGTGCCATTATTATTATTATTATTATTATTATTATTTTTGTACCAGATCAAATTAAAAAAAAAGAATCCGACTTGTTTCATCCGTCCCCACACCAGGGGCGCTTGAAACAGAGATTGGGGTCACTTGAAACACACAAATAAATCAAAATATAATATTGTAACATGTTTCATTCATTATTTATTCTAATTCTAATAATAATTATGTCACTATTTGACAATATTAATCAGCCCCCCAGGGGACTTACATCTAGTAAGTACGTGTTTGGCGAACACGGGGCCCCGAGCTGAGTCTGGCATTGCTCCCACTTACTTGTGCCATGCNCTCTCCCTAGTGCGTAACTGCATTTTCCCTACCTGTACAAGTTTTAAGGGCTCTAATGACCTCGCTGTTGACGAGCCCTAAAGCCCCAAAAAAAAAAAAAAAATAGTAATCAGTCTTCAATGTTTTAAAACTCTTAACGATATTTTTAATCAGCCTTTAACAGTTTTAGGGATCACAACTTAAAATGTATATTATTTGTCGTCTGTAACAATATTACTACTTAACATTGATACACAATTTACGTAATTAAGACAACAAAAATCAACAGTATTTTTTTTTAAACAAAACAATCTGAACGAAAATAATCTGCGAATAAACAAGAAAACATTTCTTTGATTTTTATTAGTCATAAATCATACAGAAATTAACTTTTTGAATGCTATCGCTTCTGCTTTTCATTAAAAACTCGGTTGTGGGCGTTATATACCATGTCTTGATTTTCTTCCTCGCCAGATGCATCTTGCTTTCATAGGAGCGAACAGTGGTTTATTCCATGCTTCTCCGCCGCTTTTCGCAATGAATCTCCTGCTCTTCCCTCCTTATAAGCATCTTTATCCCACAAAAAATGTTTCAACCGTCCCCAACCCCTCCTTTAGGTTAAATAACAGTTTATAATCATGGCGACAATAATGACACATTCAAACTAGTCACGATGCCGTATTCTACAAGCTTTATTTCAAACAAAAAAAAAAAAAACACTCAATTCTCTCACTTGAATAGAAATCGTAATAATTGAAAAAAATCTCCCAACAAAAATACTTATTTTCGGTTATCAAAATACAATAGGGCCTCCCATAAATAAATGCAACGCGTGGTGAGCGACGCAACACAGATTCGTGTTCGGAATTGTTGTCCACTTGGTCCTCACACCCCACCACATACGGTTTGCGGGAGATTTGTTTTGTTTCAACCCTACCCAGTCTCCCCTACTGTCCTGCAGAAGTCAGTAGCTTTTGTCGAGTCCCTGTAATTTTCTCCTCCTCAAAAACACAGGCAATGTTCAGTACGAGGTAGTACTTTCCTTCTACAGACCAAAAAGTACTGGAAATACTGAGCACCGCACGGTACTTGTCTTCCTCTGCCGAGACGGAAGTACTACAACGACTGAGCTCAGTATTTGGGAGTGATGAAAGTACTGGAGGTACATGAATATTTTCAACATATTGTTTTCATTTTCAGTGCACAATTCTCCAATTTTTATTCGTTTGGAACTAGTACAGTTCATTTTTTTGTTAAAGCAGAATTTCTTTCATAAATTTATACACAAGTTTTTTCTTTGGTACAATAAATATAAATAAAAATTGCGAATTATTTAAAGATTTTATTTACACTCAATTTTTGCGAGCAAAAAAAAACAGTATTCGGGGATTCCCTCTTGGAAGATTTTTCGTGGGGCTCCTCTCTTAAAAAATGGTCTCGTGACAATTGTATCCAATTATTACTTATACATTAAATGAACTACTAAATTACAGTCAGTATAAAATATAACGTACATTATTACTTATAGTTACTTTTTACAATTTCACTCAAAAGTCTTCGTTTGCCCGGTTTATTTAGATATGTCTCACTGTAATTTTCCGCTGCCTTAACTACGTCGCCCGATTTCCTTCTTCGCCGGTATCGGAAACACAAAAGAGAATTCTGAGAATTCCTATATTGATGTTTCCGAGGCTCGTGTTGCGAGGCGCTGAGCCGGAGTAGCGAACAGTCAGATCTAAGCATACCCACTTAACTTCCTAACTAAAAATATTAGTAAAAACAAATTGTATAAATGTATACCGTATTTAAATTAAATCGTGTGTGCAATATATGTCGTTTCTACTCTACGTTGAAGCATTATCACAACAATAATTAAATTATTTTCCATTTTCTATCAAGTCGAGAAACTTATATTTGTCGATTCGTATCTTTTATATTATTGTAAATTTTTTCGTTGAGACCCTCTGACCCCTGCGGTCCCCCTTCCGCACCGCAGGTCTCGCGGGTCCGCTATCACTGCCACTTTAGTCATTATACCTCTTAGAAAAAATACCTAGTTAATTTTTAGAAAAACAGGTATTACTTTTTAGAAGAAAAAAACTGGCGATACTTTTTAGAAAAAGTACAGGCAGTACTTGGTCAAATTAATACTGCAGTACTCTTTTTCCATAAGGGATGTAATTGTATACTAAATTGTAACCGATTACCCATTTATCCGATGTATGCAACTGGGATTATGGATCTTTATGGCTCCCAGAAATTTTGAACTTTTGTCTTCCTCTCATTAAAACAGAAGGGAAAAAAATATTTCTTTCCCATTTCCAGAATATGCTATTTTCAAGTATTTCCCTGCCCCTCCGGTGGCTCGGGTGTTAGCGTTTTCTCTCGCCACCAAGTCACTCCAGGTTCAATTCCCGGTGGGGTCAAAAAAAGGTACCTTTCACATTAATTCCCCAGTTCATACTGCTGTGACTACTGAAAAGCGAACCCTCCTTCTATCCTCCTAGTATCAATAACTCTTAATACTCCTACTAACCCCTCCACGTGGGGCAAGTAGATGGTAAATCCAGCTAAGCGGCGCAGCTACTACCAATATCCCCTACCACCTACCTCCTATCGCCCCATAGATTTAATAGCACGTTACATTTCCAACTTACAAATACAATAAAAAAAGTATTCGCCTGCCAACCTGTTCCACTCTCTTGAGTAAAGAAAATTTTCATCTGTTCCTTTGATAGTTCCTCCGGCCAAAGGTTTCGAAGATGAGTGGGGGTATTCTACCACATGGGGGAAAATGCGCGAGGAAGTTAACAGGAATTTACCTTAATGAATTTGTAGTTTTAGGTGTATTTAAAGCGAACAATACTTTATCGAAAGAATGAACTTTCTTTTATAACGCACTTTCTTCATCAATAATGAACGATCGATGAACGTATTTTCACGGACGGAATTGTTGATAAAAAGGAAGTAGCCGTGGTGCAGTGTGGATCTCTCAACGTTTCGCTCGCAGTTGCGGCGAGCATGCTACGTATAGCCCGAAAAATTAAGTTTTTAGCAATAATGAATGCGCAAAAAAGTTAATCGACTTACGTTAAGGTATGTTATAATCATTCGAAGTTAAGAGGTTCCACATACACGAGAATAAAAAAGATAGAAGCTAAATAATATAACTAGTAAAAATAGCCATAGATGTGGCCACCTGTTATCGCCAAACGGCCATTGGTGACTACAAAATAAATGGCCATCAATGGCCCGGCCATTAGTGGCCACTTGAAATGAATGGTCATTTGGAGTTAACAGNTTTTAAAAATCCCCCCCCCCCGGCAGTTGAGTGGCGGGCGCCAACATATTCGTGCGGTTTGATAAAATCCCTAAAAATCCTTAATTCTGGTCCAGAAATGTCTGGTTTGTGTGGAAATTTAATAATTTGAAACGGAACATGTGAATTCAGAAACAGAATTCCACGAAATATTTCTTGCTTTCTTGAGTTAATAAAACCACGTCGCAGATTCGTCTAACACTATTTTTCAAACGCAGTTTGTGCTCGGATGATGCATATAATGTGTGAATGTGTCGCAGTGCGGTGTGGCCTCTCCTTTACTGATGAGTTTTCTCAAAAAGAATTCGTTGATGCGTGACATGATTGAAAAGACAATTCTTTAGCAAATCAAGTAAATCTAATGTTTTAAATAAAATAATACAAACTTTCCGATAATCAAGTTCAACTTTCCTACCTTCGTGAACTTACAACTTGGCCCACGTGAAGGGGTTAGTAGAAGTAATTAGTAATAGAGTTGAAATTAGGAGGAGGTGGATAGAGAAAGAAGGGTTCGCTTTTGAGTTGTCTAAGCTAAATGAACTGGGACATTCATGTGAGAAGTTACAAATTTTTCTGGTCCCACCGGGAATTGAACCCGGGATGACTTGGTGAAGTGCATGAATGCTACCACGCGAGCCACCTGAGTGGCGAACTTGAATTGATCTTGATTGATGTCATTCGACCTCCTTCCCCTGTTTGTCATCGTAGTGTTGTCCTGTTCAACTATTTTAATTGTCTCACCTTATTGTTTGCCTTCTCGAAAATTTTTAATTTTTTTATTATTTTTCCTCAATTAGTTCCGTTACGGATATCCATCTGCGTATTCGTGTACACCCTATCGCGGATAAAATTTCCCCATATATCAATACATCGAAATTTTTACTCTCATAACTTATCTTTGGATATAAAGGTCTAAAATGGTCATCTGAAAATACAGTTGCATTATTATTTATATTCATTATTGTTATTTAGTATACAGCGTTTCTTTGCCATGATAGAGGTGGAAATATCCTTCCAAATTTCATTAATATATCGATTCAAAATTTCATTTTTTTGGTTTTATTGAACAATACATAGTGCATTCAACCTTTACAAACCGCATGCATAAAATTTGTCATTTGTGCCATTTGATTAAATCCGTTGTGTCTATACGATATTGATGTTATTGAGAAATGAAACTAATTGAAAGTGATAATTAAATATATGTTAAGTAAATTTCCGTTATCAGAAACACGTCGCTGGGACCTTTCACACTTGGAGATCGATCTCCTAGGTGATATTACGGATATTTCGATATCATTGCATTGCACTGGGCATTTGAATAGACGGCGTTAGTAGATGCGGTTGTTTGCCATGGCGACTGTTGAGCGTGTTTCCAAACACATCCCGTAGCAAGGCCTGTTCACCGTTTACATTGTACTCAGATCGTAATAAACACTGAGAGCGGTCATTTATTTTGAGTAATGGCAAGAAAGAGTGTTATACCAAGTTTTTTTGAGAAAGAAAGAAAAAAATATTAGAGAAGGGATCTGTCCTCCCTCCTACGACATATAAATACAAATCTAGAAATCTTGACTAAACTCTTACGTTCTAAGGCACATTATTTCACACATGTTTCATACTCTGGATTATAAAATTGAGGTTATGTCATCTACGTAATATCTTTCGATATCTTACTTTACGTTCATTATCCACACGGAGGTGTAGGAAGGGGATTTTTCAGAGTTTCTAAAGTGGATCATTTTTGGTCGTTACCACCAGATAGCACAGCGAGCGATTTGCCTGAGTATGACACACGGAATACCACTTGTCAGTACGGAAAATATGCGAGTAAGCTGTAATTATCTCGAGAAAAAAATGTATACTTACAGTATCTTTCATGAAACTGTTTAAAAATATTTTTTTTCATTTCCCATTTAAGTAAAAATGTTGCCTTCATATTTTACTGGAAATATTTAAAAATTTAGGTTTTGGGGAATGTACAATTTGTCTTTTTCTTACGTTTTGTTGAAAACTTCCTTAATTTGAAGGTAAAATTTTGTTTTGTTGAACTAATGGCACCTTAGAGATACATAAAAAATTGTGAATTAAAGGAAACAAGGCTCAATCTTAAGCGTCATTCTCTTTGCCATAGCCATAAATAGCATTGCGTCAGTAGTTCGAGAAACGGTACATGCGTCTCTCTTCGTTGACGACTTTGCCATCTATTGTTCGTCAAGCAGCATCTATGTCATCGAGAGGCAACTGCAATTGCTTTTAAACCGTTTACACGAGTGGAGCATGTCTACCGGCTTCAGTTTTTCTGTATCCAAGTCATGCTGTATGTATTTCTGTAGGATATACCATCTCCATAATGATCCAGATCTTTTTCTTGGAGGCCAACGTCTGCCCTTCGTTTACTCCGCAAAATTCCTTGGTCTCACATTCGACCGCACACTAACTTGGCGCAATCACATCCGAAAACTACAATCTCGTTGTAATTCTTCCCTAAACCTCCTTCGCTGCTTAAGTGCATCACTCCCCAGGGGACTTACATCTAGTAAGTACGTGTTTGGCGAACACGGGGCCCCGAACTGAGTCTGGCATTACTTCCACTTACTTGTGCCATGCCCCTTCCTTTCTCTTTCCTGACCTCCCTTGGTCACCTCTTGTTCTTTTCGATCCCGACGCTATTAAGGTTAGGGTATCTTTCATTTTCCTCATTCCTCTCATTTTTTGTCCTACCCCTCATTTTTGTCCCCCATTATTCTTTGTCCCCCCTCATGTTATGTGCCCCCCTCATTTTAGCCCCCCCCTCCATTTGATGTATGTTGTGAGATATGTTTTGGTGTGTTGTAGATCAGGAGGGTTTTTAGTGGGTAGGGTTGAATCATTCGACGAGTCCCACATGCGGGGAGTCATGTTGGCTCCCCCTAGTTCGTAACTGCATTTTCCCTACCTGTACAAGTTTTTCGGGCTCCAATGACCTTTGATGTCGACATGAGCCGTAAAGCCCCACACAACAACAAAAAATAAGCGCATCATCAAGGGTCGCATCCCGCACTTGCCTTCTTCGCATCACCGTCGACACTCAGGACTCTTAAAAGTATCCATAACGCAGGAGTCCGCATTGCAACTGGTGCTTTCCGCACTAGTCGAATAGAATGCTTACTAGTAGACGCTGGCGAACCATCTCCTGACAAGAGACGTGATATTCTACTAGGATCTTACGGAGTGAAACTGATGAGGGTTTCAAATCACCCCAATCTGCAACACGTACATTCCCCCAAATATATTTCATCTTACACTGCAAGACCTTCCTTACCCCGCCCAGCGGGTGTTCGTTTTAAACAACTGATAGAGGAAAACCTCATCACACTACCTCCCCCGGTGAAATACCCACACTCTCTCACACCACCTTGGTCCTTCGTGCAACCAACCATCGACTTTCGGCTGTCTTAACTTTCAAAGAAAGAGACTCCTGCTGCTGTGTACCAACAGCACTTTGGAGAACTAAAAAGACTCTATTTGGATCATATGTTCATATACACTGATGGCTCAGCAATGAATAATTCCGTTGGTGCAGCTTTCCACTGCCATAGTGCCACCCGTTCTTTTCGCCTCCATTCCTTTTGCAGAGTGTTCACTACTGAGGAATTTGCAATCCTTGAGGCGCTGAAGTTCATTCAACTATCTTTAATACGGCGCATGATTCTGTGCAGTGACTATTAGTGCCCTGTGGTCAGTGTCTTCACTGTACACTTCTGACATCCTTACACTGTCTATTCAGAATCTACCCCCAGGGGACTTACATCTAGTAGGTACGTGTTTGGCAAACACGGGGCCCCGAGCTGAGTCTAAAGACAATTGTCCAAAACTAGATTTGTCCTCTCAACAATAATGGAACTTCTTATAATCGATACCAATTCTTTCTTTTTTGTATTTATTAGGGATAAAATGTTATTTTTGTAAAAAAGAGACATAAGGGAAAATTGTAATTACGCGCTTTTGAGGAAATGAGACACTTGTATAAATGTCTCATGCATGGAAACAACATATTAACCACAGTAAATACTATAGAAATGATATCTGCTTAAAGTACACGAAACTTCATTACTGTGAATATGCTCAGTATTATTTCTGGGAATACGTAAACGTTTCCGTCCAATGACCGAATTCGAGATTCGTGCGCATAATATTAATATATTATTCGTTCATAGAAGGTCGTAAGTCTTTAATTATTTAATTAGATTATATAATGGACGTTAATTGTAGTAGAATTTAGTTACGAAACTTCAAAACAAATTTCCCTTTACGTTATTTGAACACGGGAAATTGAGAAAATGATTTGTCACACCATTTTCTTAAACTTTTTTATATTAGCGAATTTTAATGCACCCTATGCAAAAATATGATTAAACAGATTCGTAGTCATGTTTTATCGCGAATTTCAATGGCGAGGTACGAGTATTCGTTTGAAGATATTTATTCCTTTCCGGAAGAAATTTCCCTCGAACATTATTTTAGAGTAAACGTGTTTTCAAGAATCAAAGTTAGGGAACTTTCCCTGTCGATGCAACAGCAGTGACCGTGGATCTGATTGTATAGTTCTGAACTGCCGGAATTTTCCAGCTCCTTTACGTCCAGACTGACTCCCAGGCCAATTCAGTTCACTTTAAAGTGAGTACCTGATTAATCTCGGAAGTCGAAGTGACCAGATTGACACTTTTTTGTGTCGAGAGGATATGTAATTGCGGAGCTCTCTTTAGCCCCGCAAAGTATTTTGTAGAGCTCATAATGGGAGAGCTTGGTCTATTTATTTGAATTGGTTGCCAAAGTCCGGATGCAAAAACCTTGTTTTATAAATAAATAAATAAATAAATTTATTGTCCAAGAAAGAAGTTACCAACTGCATATGACCACGTGGAGGACAATGAACTAATTTACTCTCCGGAAGCAAGCAAGTGACCATCCCATCAATTCCGATCAAGGGCCCTAAGGCAGAGATGGATTCACAAATTTCAGCATTTTACTCCTGAGATAAGAATAAAAGTGTTGCGGTACGTGTTGTAATGTAACAGTACCAAAACATTTATATTTAATAAAAATAAAGTTATTTCACAATAATGTATTATCAACTATAGATTGTTCGGGAAGTATTGTTTACGAATCGGAAAATTAAAATAACTCAATTCGAGATTTATTATTTCAATGGACGCTGCCCCTAGGCAAGAGCCTGTTACTCCTCTACTACCCGAAGGAAAACCGGAGAAAAAACAAGGACCAGAATTTTCGTTTTCCATCAGCGAACGAGTAATATTGGAACAAATTGACACTCCACGTAGAACACCTTCGCCAATCCATGAGACGTCGATGCGAGACCTGCATCGCAATTAAGGTAGTACAAGCGTAGGTAGAATTATATCTCAAAAATATCTGAAATCGGCATAAATAAACATGTATTTATTGCTATGCGATACGGCATTTTCGGCAGCCTTTTCATTTTCTAGCATTATAACACATCCCCGTGGTATATCTGGTTGTAGATTTTTTACTTTTCGCGCATTCAATTCGGACATGTAAAAAAGAACTTCGAATTTTGGGAAGTAAGATTCTAGGACATGGTAGATAAATCGAAAAAAACTATTAAAATTTGAAATATTTTTTACAGTTTGAAGAGTAACCAATGGAAGCAATTTTTGCTAGAATGAAATTAAATTTTTTAAACCATTTTGTCGATTTCACGGAAAACGGGAGTCCTATTTGAAGTTCTGTGGAACCTGCCTGTGTTGCTATTGATAAGATACTTCGAATAATACGTACCCTTTATATTATATAGATTATCGTCAGTTTGAATCCGAGTTTTGATCCATGCTTTACTCTGAAAATCCGTCACACACAAATACAAGAACTACAGATTCTTGGAAAATGAATTGTGTTGCTATTTCCCTTTCGAAAGATGAAAAGTATCGGTTTTGACTACTAATTCTATTCTTGTGATGTATTATTTATCTAATTCGTGGACACGTTTTTTTTTGATTCATCTTAATAATAAAATCTTAATTATTAAGGATTTATATTTATAACATAAATATTCATTATCTTACTAGGGGCATGTAATAATTTGTACGTGTAAAATAATTTTTTTGTGCTAAATTACAAACATATTGACATTCTATTAGTATTATAATTCGTAGCTAACTTTTGATATTATCTAGGAATTTTTGCTGAAATTTTTCAATCCGCCTCTGTCTTAGGGCCCTTGTCGTCGGAATTGATGGGAATTGCTTGCTTCCGGAAAGTAAATTAATTTATTGTCCTCCACGTGGTCATACGCAGTTTGTACTACTTTTTTGACAATAAAATCTATTTATTTATATAATTCGTAGTTAAATCCATACTTGTATATTTTTGGATCCTTCAGTAACAATTTCATTCTACAAAATAAGAATGTTGAAAGTACTCCAAACATTTACCGCTTATTTATGTAATTCAGCTAGTAAAATTAGGTATGAATCAAAACCTTTCGATACGATGTATTAAATTTTTAACGATGAAAATAATTAATCTATAGTAATATGCATCCTTGTATTTGCTGTATTTACTTTAAATTAATGAAAAAATTAAATCTTTGCGAAAACTAAATGAATAAGAATCAGACATCTATGGATTTCGAACGTTTTTGTGATTAATAAGAAAGTGGAATATTTTTACATTGTATTCACGAAATTGAATCATTAAAAATCCCGACGATGTCAGTATTAATATGCCGTTTTATGACCATTTAAATAATTTTATTGATAAGACACACTTCAGCATAAAATAAAACCAGTGCACCACGTAATTTGATGGAGACCAAAAAAGGAGACGTTTGACAATATAAAGTTGAAGAGTTTAGAAATAAAATATCCCAAAGAAGAGCTCAAACCAGTTTCCCTTGGGACTCCAAGACTAGAGACGCAGGTTTGAACCTTGATTTGAGGGACAAACTTTGACTCTCATTTTTAATATCAGTAGTGCGACGAACTGAAAAGATCTAACACAGTATCACTTAGCAGATACGTAAAATTTGTCAGTATATGCAAAAATATATTCATATTATGCATGTCATTTATGATATTTTCAACGTTGGGTAATTTGGATGAGAAATTTACGAGTGATTACACCGGATGGGAGAATTACGGAAAAGGATTTAGAACATGGGCCGAACTGGAACTGTAGTGACTGTTGCAAGTCCTAACGTACCGAGTCCATATTGTTTACCTCAAATTGATAATGATAATAAATTTATTGTCAAAAAAGCAGTTACAAACTGCGTATGACCACTTGGACAAAAAACTAATTTACTCCCCGGGAGCAACCAAAGGAGGGTTTTTAGTGGGTAGGGTTGAATCATTCGGCGAGTCCCACACGCCGAGAGTGTCATGTTGGCTCTCCCTAGTGCGTAACTGCATTTTCCCTGCCTGTACAAGTTTTTAGGGCTCCAGTGGCCTTTGATGTCGAAGAGCCATAAAGCCCCCCCCAAAAAAAAAAAATTCTACCTACCTATTTGCAGCATTGTTCTATTGGTTATTTCATGGCGTGAGCTATGCAATATTGTCGACGGAGACTTTTTTCGACGTCATGGGATGTTAAAGTCCAAGTGTTCCCATGGGATCTTAACCGACCCGTACGTTTCACAAATGGTGAAGCTCTATAATTGGAACTAGACGTAAGTAAACGCGACGTGGTGATTGACACCCACCGGTCGCTTTGGTTCCAGTATAAATCGGGTACTATTTTTGTTTAATTGGAATAAAATCATGATTTGGAGTTGGCTCGTATTAATTTAATACATTCCAACAACCTTTGAATTAATAGTTTTATTCGATGATTTTATATTTTTTTACGTATTTCATTATTGAATTTGATAATTTAATAAATTATTAGTGCTGCCTACGTTCTCAAAGAGGTTTGAAGTACCTGTCCAAATAACTGGACGAATAAATAAAAAATTACAGAGAAGCAAGAAGTACCGATTCGCAGTCAGTCTTCAATAAATTATACCACTGGTCGAAAACAACAGGTTTTCGTTTCTCTTCTGAGAAAACACGCTGTGTTCTCTTCAGTAGACCAAGCCTTCTGGCAGAACCTCACCTCGACCTGGGGAACAACGTTCTAAAATTTTACCCTTTTGTAAAATTCTTAGGTCTAATCTTTGATCAGAGACTGAATTGGATTGAACATCTGACAGACCTAAGAGCAAGAACATTAAAGTCTCTGAATTTATTGAAGTTCCTCAGTAGCAGGGAATGGGGCGATGATCGCTACTCCCTGCACCAGTTTTATCTAGTATTTATAAGATCTCGGCTCGATTATGGCTGCGTTGAATATAGCTCTGCCCGTACAAGCTATTTAAAGAAGTTGGATAGTGTCCACCATGCAGGAATTCGACTAGTAACGGGAACCTACCGCACTAGTCCCATTCTACGGCTAAACCCGTGAACCTTGTTGAATCTTTAAAAACATCGAAAACACCTTCCAAGAAATCACAGAGACGTAAAAAGAACGTCTCTGTACTTTCTTCCTCCAAGTCAAAATGTGTAATTTCCGACGGTGACGCGGAAATACACATTCACGAACCTTACCCCGGAGGATCCAAACAGTAATGGCTTCCATACTTCAGTGGAACCTTAAATGATTTTTTCTGATTCTCTGAGTGCCCTCCAAGCAATCCAGAACATGTATGCAGCTGATAAGCTGATCCAGAACATCCAGGATGTACTTTTCACACTGCAAAGTGACGGAAAGAACATAATGTTTTGCTGGGTTCCTGGACACGTGGGTATCAGTGGAAATGAGAAAGCAGACGTTTCCGCAAAGGCGGCATGCCTCAGGAATCGCGTGGATTTCTCCACGATTCCAAAACGAGACCTACTAAATTTCGTCAAGATAAGGATTCTCAGTGAATGGAGCAATGAGTGGTTAGCTGTTGAAAGGAATAAGCTCCGACTTATCAAATCATGTGTTAAGTCATGGAGCAGTTCCTGTAGGCCAGCCCGGCGCGACGAGGTCTTGCTGACCCGCCTGCGCATAGGACATTGTCCTCTCACTCATAGGTATCTCTTACTACTTGATGATGAACCCATTTGTGAGGAGTGTAGCTGTTCTCTGACAGTGCGTCATCTACTAACTGATTGCAGAAGATACTCAAGTATACGGAGACAAATTGGTCTGGCTGCAGATTTACCAACCATTCTCGGGAATGAAACGGTTAATGTTAAGAAACTATTGAATTTTATGAGTATATCGGGGCTCTTCCCACAAGTTCTCGGGAGGGTTTAAAATTTGCATTACCTCTTCATCTTTATTGTCTTCTTTGTTTTCATCGTTCTTTTCTGTAATGCGAAAATATAGTATTAAAAAAAAAATTGTTTACCCTTCTTTTTTGGTGAAATAATGTAATTTTATTCTGTTTTCTATTCTTTAATCTTTCTATTTGGATATTTGATGATTTCAGGAGGGTTTTTTAGTGGGTATGGTCGAGATATTCGGCGAGTCCCACACACGGGGAAGAGT
>NNCF01126020.1:12832-50976 GCA_002313205.1 Laupala kohalensis | reverse complement strand
AGTAATGGCTTCCATACTTAAATGGAACCTTAATGGCTATAGAACTCAACGTGAAGAGTTACAACTCTTAGCGCGTCGTAATCCGATATGTATCTGCCTACAAGAAACACAGCTTTCACCAGAACACTCACCCTGTCTGCGAGGATACAGCAGCTTCAGATATTACGACACCACGGGAGATCGAGCAAGAGGTGGAGTTGCCGTGTTTGTAAGAAACACTATCCTCTGCTCGCCTGTTCTCCTACAAACCCACATCCAGGCTATAGCAGTCAAACTTCATAGTGTACCATCTATGACCGTGTGTTCTATATATCTATCTCCGTCACGAGATTTTTAGGAGACCTCCCTCAGAGATTTAATTCATCAGCTCCCTCGACCATTCCTCCTGCTTGGAGATTTCAACGTCCACAGTGTACTGTGGGGCTCGTCGAGCAATTGCCCCAGGGGCCGACTGCTGAATTGTCTCTTTGAAGGAGAAGATTTATGCTTAATGAACACCGGGAAGATGACCCTTTTCGCATTTGGCACGGGGTCATGGACTGCTATAGGCCTATCAGTTTGCTCTCCTGATGTTGATATCTTTCGATGGAAGGTAGAAGATGATCTTCATGGTAGCGACCATCATCCTATCTGGTTGTCGTTGCAGGAAAGTGCGACTATTCCCGATTGCAAGCCACAGAAATGGATTCTCAGAGAGGCAAATTGGACACTGTACCGTTCTCTATCTGTCTTCAGAGAAACGGGTAGTGTCCAAGAGAAGATCGACCATCTGACCCAGGTGATTCATCACGCCGCTGAAAAATCCATTCCGAAAACATCTATTTTTCCGCGAAGACCTCATGTCCCATTCGGGCAAGGCGAAGAGCATTGCGGAAATTTAAGGCTAGTCCATCTCCGGATAACCTCGCCACATATCGGATTGCTAGAGCAAAAGCGCGCAGAACTATCAAAGAATCCAGATCCACCTCCTGGAAAGAGTTTCGAAGCACCATTAAGAGAACAACATCGTCCACTAAAGTATGGGAGTCAATCCGAAAGATATCTGGAAGGTATTCTCGAGTCCCTTTATCTGGACACAATTATCGGGGTCAGGTTCTCACAAACAACAGAGAAATGGCAACAGAAATANCAGAGAAATGGCAACAGCAATGGCTGAATATTTTTGCTGACCTAACATTACAGCAAACTGCGATCCTGATTTCGCGAGAAAAAGGGAAACAGCAGAGAGCACATCTTTTGACTTTCGTTCCACCAACTGTGAATGCTACAACTCTTCCTTCTCTATGTGGGAACTTGAGTCAGCTCTAGCGACAGTCCACAACACTGCTCCTGGCCCTGATTCAATTCATTATGAAATGCTGAGACAACTCACTCCCGAGTTGAAAGAATATCTTCTGGATATCTTTAATCTTTCTTGGTCCGAGGGAGTATTCCCTAATTCCTGGAAGGAAGCAACGATTATTCCTTTACTAAAACCAGGTAAGGACAAAACGAACTTTAGTAGTTATCGAAGCATTGCCTTGACGAGTTGTGTTGGTAAAACTCTGGAGAGAATTATCAACCGACGTCTCGTCTGGTATCTTGATCGGCATGACTTGCTGAGTCGATCCCAGTGAGGTTTCAGGAAGTTCCATTCCACCCTGGACAACTTACTTCTCCTGGAACAGCAATTCAAGATTNTTGGAATATTCTTTGACATCGAGAAGGCTTACGATACTACTTGGCGTCATGGCATTTTACAACAACTCTATGCCTGGGGATTTAGAGGACGTCTTCCTCTGATGCTCATGTCCTTTTTGTATCAACGTTCTTGCCGCTATAGAATTGGAAGAGACACCTGGGATCTCCATCAAGAGAACGGTGTTCCTCAGGGCTCAGTCTTGAGTGTGACATTATTTGAAGTGGCCATAAACAGCATAACGTCTGCTGTAAAGATTCCTGTTTTACACTCTCTTTTTGTCGATGACTTTGCTATCTTTTGTCTATTACAGAGTGTCAGAGGTGCGGAGCGACAAATCCAACTCGTCCTTAATAGATTATACCACTGGTCGAAAACGACAGATTTTCGTTTCTCTCCTGATAAAACACGCTGTGTTCTTTACAGTAGGAGACAAAGCCTTCTGGCAGAACCTCACCTCGACCTGGAGAACAACGTTCTCAAATTCTATCCTTTTGTGAAATTCTTAGGTCTAATATTTGATCAGAGACTGAATTGGATTGAACATCTAACAGACCTAAGAGCAAGAACATTAAAGTCTCTGAATTTATTGAAGTGCCTCAGTAGCAGGGTATGGGGCGCGAATCGCTACTCCCTGCACCAGTTTTATCGAGCATTCATAAGATCTCGGCTTGATTATGGCTGCGTTGTATATAGCTCTGCTCGTGCAAGCTATTTAAAGAAGTTGGATAGTGTCCACCATGCAGGAATTCGACTAGTTACGGGATCATACCGCACTAGACCCATTCCGAGTTTGTATGTCGAGAGTGGCGAACCATCAGTGTCACCTAACTGATTGCAGAAGATACTCACGTATACGGAGACAAATTGGTCTGGCTGCAGATTTACCAACAATTCTCGGAAATGAAACGGTCAATGTTAATAAATTATTGAATTTTAAAAGTAGATCGTGGAAAAGGGGATGCAAATTTTGACTCCTCCCACAAGTTCTCGGGAGGGTTTAAAATTTGCATTCCCTTTTCATTTTTTCTGTCTTTTTCCTTTCATCATTCGTTTCTAATTAGAAAATATAATCTTTAGAAATATCTTTCCTTTTTTTGTGGTATAATGTATTGATATTATGTTTTCTTTCATTATTGTATTTAGATATTTTTTGATTTCAGGAGGGTTTTTGAGTGAGTTTGGTCGAGATATTCGGCGAGTCCCACACACGGGGAAGAGTAACTACGGCTCTTCTCTATGGTGCGAAACTGCATTTTTCCCTACTTGCATGGGCTTTAATGACCTCGATGTTGACGAGCCCTAAAGTCCCACAAAAAAACAATAAAAACAAAAACGCAGTCAGTCGATGTTGTATTATGATGCTAGAGCTTGTTTGCTATTTTTTTATGCCTAGGAGTATTTTTTACGAAAATCTTGTTCACATATCAAGCTTCATAACACGTTAGGTATCCTTATATTTCTTCACAAACCTTGTGTCTGTGACTCGATGTGTTGAGAATCGTTTTAGCAAGTATTTTATCATGACAAAGTGAACACACAACATCGATACTCGTGGTGACTTTCGAATGCAAGGAATAATAACCTTATGATATTACGTGAGCAATAATTGTACCTATCCATGCACGCTTAATCCATATGACTGAAATAGAAGTGTATTTTTTTCGTTCTTTGATGCTGCATCTCTATTGTAGTATTTGCAAATGGGAAATGTAGCGTGTTATTAAAGCTTGTGTACTTGAAGTGATAGGAGGTAGGAGATCGGAGGGTAGGGGCTATTGATAGTAGGTGCGCCGCTTAGTTGGGGTTTGCCAACAACTTGGCTCACGTGGAAGAGTTAGTGGTTCTAGGAGTAGTAGGAAATAGATAGAAAAAGGAGAATTCGCGGAAAAATATGGAATCTTTCAGGCGTTGAAGTTCATTCAGCTATCTTCAATACGGCGCCTGGTTTTTTGCAGTGACTTTATTAGTTCTCTGTGCTCAGTGTCTTCACTGTACACTTCTTAAATGCTTGCACTGACTATTCAGAATCTAAGCCGTCTTGTAGTTCAAAATTTTGAAATTGTCCTTTGTAGGGTTCCTCGGTACTTGGGTATTAAGGGTAACGAAGATGCTGATGAGGCAGCGAAGCGGGGAACACAGAAGGCAGTCATTGTCATTTAAACCGTTTCTACGTCAGATTCAAAGCTTGTCATAAGACCGTCTATTCTTAAAACATGGCAAACCTAATGGCAAAATTGCGCCTTCAAGCTGAGGAAAAGACTCCGTTAAGACCTGGTCGTCTTCATCCCGTGCGAACAGACGTGAAGAAGTGATCCTTACACGTCTTCGTATTGGCCACTGCTATCNCCCCCCCCCCATCTGTGATACTTGCAACACACTTTCCGTGGAACACTTTCTTCTGGAGTGTCACACCTAACGGAGATTCGATCTACCCAACAGGTTGAACGTTATGCTGAGACAAAATGAACCGATTTTGATACGTCTTTTTAGATTCCTTCAGGAATCTGGCCTATGGTACAGTATCTGATCTTTCTTCGTATGTCATTACTTAAATCCATAAACGAAACAGGGCTCCTACCACAAAATTTTGGGAGAGTTTGGATTTAAATCCCTTTTTCTTTGAATTTACATTTTTCTCTTTCTAAATTTACTTTTTGCTTTGTTTTTGGTTTTATAATGGTTTAGGAATCTTTTGTCTGTCTCTTTTTTTCCTCTATTTTTTTGTTTGGATATATTGTAATTTAGAAGGGTTTTTTAGTGGGCATGTTCGAGTCATTCGGCGAGTCCCACACGAGAGGAGAATCATGTTGGCTCTCCTTAGTGCGTAACTACATTTTCCCTACCTGTAAAAATTTTTAGCGCTCCAATTACCTCGATGTCGACGAGCCATAAAGCACTACAAAAAATAATTAAAAAGGGAAGCTTTCTGAGATCTATCCTCTTGATGGGTGGAGGTATGCCATGTAATAATACACAATGAGGATCATTTAAATAAAAAATACGTTTAAACGTTACTAGTTATTTATTATTAGAAAAGATTAGTTGCTAGTTTTCTTGACTAGAGTCTCCACTACTTGCTCCTTGTTTGCGAAAATCCATGGTCGGTGAATACTGAGTATGTCCACCCAATATAACCTGTTTTTTTCCAAAATGGTTCTTCGGTCGGTTTTCACCGACAGCATAGACCCGAAATCAATCTCGTGAACTGAGAACCGCCGATCAACAATTTTTTGGTTTTCACCGTAGATCGTGTGAACGAGTTCAACTTATGATCTTGTTTGTCCGGGACAAACCGCGTCTTAGTAGAAAAAACTACCAACGTTTCGACCATCGAGCTGTGGCCTTCTTTACGGCAATGACAGAGTCGTGCAGACCTCAGTCGCTGTCGTACTCTGCGAGATCGAAGGTTGGTAGTTTAGGTGATGGATATAGGATGAAGTCCTCCAAGCGAACTCGCAGAGTACGACTGCGATTTGGACCTCTACGACTCTGACATGGTCTTAAAGAACGCCGCAGCTCGATGGCCGAAACGTTGGTAGTTCTGTCCCGGACGAACAAGTTCATACCGACTCCGACTGCGGAAACCTACGTTTATATTTGAGTTCTGCGTTGATCACAGTTCAGATGTTGACTGGCCGATTTCGGGCGATCAGCGCGGCTGAACTGAGATCAAGAAGAGCGGCGACGAATAATTTCTTGATATTTTGACCGATAACTTAAAGAACTGATGTTACTTTGTTGGATTGTTTGAGTATTTTTTGAGTACTGACAACAAGTTGAAAACTTGCTTTGTATACTTAAAAAAGGATAATCGAACGTAACAAGGGGTGCAGATTATTTGTGAAATACGTTATTTTTTGAGGCGCTAAAAATTAGATTAGTTTTTAAACCTAGTGGTATCTTCTCTAAAAGATTTTTTCTCCGAAATGCTTCTCAAAAACTATACTGCTGTTTGTAGGTTGCAAGATTTTCCAAATGACAACCAAAATAGACGTGTGAAAACTGTTCCCATAGTGCGATGCACAACGAGAACTACCTATTTCTTAAGAATATATAATACTCGTAAATATAACTGTCCTTTTCGATTTTTGGGAACCCTGAGTAGTCTACTAACAACGAAAACAGCATTTAAAGCGCACTATGATCACGAATGAATACATTTAACCGTATTCATGAATATTAGCAAATCTATTCTTTGTCTCCGATTGTCGCCATTTTGTGCACCATTTTATTACTACATGAGAATATGATATATTGTTGATAGTCTTTGTTCGAAACAGCCGCATAAATTAGCGTATGAGCAACGTTGCCGACTAATGCGCTGAATTACGACTATGATTATGTTTGCAATTATTTGTCTTGCTTTTATGAATGTACGTGTATTAAGTGTCTTGTCGTTTTTAAGACTAACTTTGAAACTGGCGTCAAAGGCCTTTGTTGTCGAAACGCCCGAACCATAACCTCAATGATGTACGAGTGTATCGCATTTTGAACTACACTTCCTTTTCTCCAACAGCACCTTCCGAAATGGTTGTACGAGATTTGTACTTTCTTTTCATTCCTCCTAATAAACGTCTCATGTTACTCGGATAAAAATGTGTCCAGGAACATTGTCAGATCCATTTATGTGCAGAAATTGACTTCTGAAGATTCGATGAAGTCTTCGTGTTATTCCAGACAATTTCAAAAAAATTGATGGAATTTTTGTCTGGAGGGTTGTTTTTATGCGTCTCTCCCCCAGATACGCGAGTAATTAACATTGTAATGGTTAACAATGCCAACTGATGATTTCAAAACATTTTTAACGTCCTCAGCGCTTTTCGCGTGAATGTGCAAGGTGGCTTAGGCTGTACGTCCCTGCGTGCATGGGATATCGAGTTTAACTTTCCAGCTGTATCATTTTGTATTAAGAATGGATGGATCTCTTCGGATCTTCAAGAATTGTTTCCAGGAGACTTTATTTTCAACTTTTGGCTATGATGTCCAATGTCGTGTGTTTGTATCTTGAGAAAATTTGTTCCACCGGAAACTCACGAACAAATGATGCATCGAAACTGAAGTTGAGAATTTGAAAACATTAGGAATAGAAACCGATTTATATACAGTTCATTCCTACTTCGTTTACACAAGGAGCCTCACTACCTGTTTATTAAAATTCGAAGTTTTGAAAATATGAATATAAACACTGTTGTACAGTAAATACTACGTCTAGATTGATAAACAGTACTTTCGTACTCTTACCATTTTCGAGACAGCGAAAATTTTTATGCTCTATTGTCCATGCACGAGGAAAGCATTATAATCGGTCGAAACTTGTTTTTCGAAATCTCTTCGGATCTTGGAATCGTAGTTTTTTAGATCAGCCTATGAGGCAATTGCTAAGAGTTCAGGGAGGAGAATATTTGTTAATGAAAACTGTATTTGAATTTGCAGATATATGTAAGTGCAAATGTCATCTTATTTGGTAATTTTAATGTTTATATATCTTACCTATTGATTTTTGACTTATTATTTTATTACAGTGGAGGTTATGTAAAGCTGCTTTTTAAGAATTTTTAATTGAAATGTTGAGTTGAACACATTGCAGATATTTTTACGGTTTCTGCAGTTTCTTCTGCAGCTATTCTCTGATGCTTGAACAATATCTACGGAGTGATCCTTCAAAGCACGGATGCTCCTGCCCATATTCCGTCATTTAGTCTCACGCAATTCAGAAATGTTAGCATTAAGTTGCATCGTAAAACGACTTGTAATATTTGTAATCTTTGAACGTTTCGAAGCAGTTTCTATTTTATGATATTACGTTTCAGTCGTGCATGACAAAGTTTAACGCGTACGTGTATCAATCGAAAGACTAATCTTTTGTGCACTTTAGTATGATCGTCCTATCCTTGGAGGACGTGAGACACATCCCCGTACTGGAGATAAATTAACAAGGCGGCACACAATGTTGTGTGCACTAAAGTACCGGTTTGACCTACGTGTTAAGGTTGGTTATGCTTATATTTCTTCCGTGTAGACATCGGAGTCTAGTTTCTCACAATGTTCAGAGTGTTGGGTAATATTTTTAGTGTCGAGCGCTACACGTTCTACAAAACCCTAAAAAAATCTTCGATTAGTTGACCTCTTTATGGATGAAATGCAGCCCAATTGTCTGTTGTTTATCGTCAAAAATATCTTGTGACGTCAGCCAAAATACCGTAATCGCGAACTTCTTTAACCGGTTTACTTTCCAGTTATCCAGAATGTGTAAGGGAAGTATTCTAATCGGTCGAAAAAGAATTGAGATCTCTTCGAATCATTGCGAATTGGCTTCAAGACAGTATATTTTCAAATTTTGGCAATGATGAATGGTATGAATAGTATGTGTGTGTGTGTGTATGTATGTTAAGAATTTTGTTCCCCCCATAACTTGCGAACAAATTGATATATCGAAACGAAACACGAGATGTGACTTCGTATGCGTTGGGAATAGAAACCTATTTCTGAACAGCTCATTCCGAGTTTGTAGCTTTTCACATGAATGTCCCAGTTCATATAGATGCGAGCTGTCCTTTCCCCTTCCTACTACTCCTTCGTGTTTGTTTCTTAGATTACATTTTCTCTGAGTAAAGTCACGTGACTTCGAGTGCTTTTGAGTTCGATGTCTGCCCAAAATCGAAGTTCTTCGTAAGTAATCTGCCATTTTCCAGAAGGCGTTTTCACTGTCGGGTATAGCAGCTGCCGGCGACAGCTAGGCAAATTTTCCAGTGTCTTCTGCATGACAACCATTTCCCCCAGTTTCACTTCTACTGTATGGCACCAGTGTTTGATTGCAAAACAGAAGAAGAATTTATCGTTATATGATAAAAATAACGTCCAATGACCGCTTGTATTGGCTTTTCATCCATTTAGTAAATGCACTCTTTTCATTTCTTCGTATGTTTTACTGAATTACTGGCTAACAGTTTCTTTCAAAATGTCGGAATACCCAGAATCAACTTATCAATTATTTTTCAAGAAATCCGTTCGGGATATTATTTTGCTTCATGATTTTAATATTTCACCTGGATACTCTCATGCTGAATAGTCTGAAATACTTCGAGGCTGAAATCGGGATCAAAGTTTCGTCATATACCCCTTTGAATCTGCATCTAGATGACGTTTTATTGCTAAGTACATTGCTCGAGCACACTCTTCCTTTAAAGGCTTCGATCCCATTGGGGGTAATATCCTACCCCTTCACCAAGGTAATTACTTCTTACTAAATAGTTCGGTAAAACAAATATTTGTGAGTCATTTTGTGAAGTGATTGTGTAATATGAAGGAAATCGCGTTTTGTTTAAAAAACGATCACATTAAATTGTTATAAAAATCAAATTTTGACGCACACCAACACGCGGAAAGTTTTTCATGGACTACGACCTCAAATACGTCGTGATCCGTTGATATATTTATGTTACCGCATCAGCGTATCTTCTTTCGTAACTTTATCAAATCGTCGAGGATGTAAAACATTAACGCCGGACACATAAACGTCTTCGTACTGGCCTTTGCTTCAACAATTTTCGGAAATGAAACGGAGTATGTTAATAAATAACTGAAGTTTATAAATTGATTGGGGATCCTCCCACAAGCTCTCGGGAGTGTTTTTTGCGTTCATCTTTTCTTTCATTTCCCCCTTGTCTTTGGAAAATAATATTTTTCAGAATTTATTAATTTTTAACATAATGTATTAGGCAACTGTTTTCAGCCTTTCCCATCACCTTTGCGTTCAGATATTTGGTGAATTCAGGAAGGTTTTTATTGAGTTTTCGGCGAGTTCCACACATGGGGAAGAGTCACGTCGGCTCTTCCCTATGGTGTGAAACTGCATTTTTACTCACTTGCAAGGGCTCTAATGACCTAGACGTTGGTGAGCTCTAAAGCCCCCCTCCAAAAAACAAAATTCACCTTTGCTATGTGACCATCGTTGTATATACTATGTGTTAGGGGCTCAGCCCCAGTGGCCGAGCTGAAACCTAAGATTGCGACTAAAGAGGCCAAGCGGGCAAGAGACGAACATCCGTCACTTTCTTCCCTGTTCTTTTACTGCTTTTTCTATTTGAGTTCTTAATTATAGTATCAATGTTTGGGTGATAGTTTATGCCTATCCAAAAAATGAGGGTCAAGTTTTGTGTTTTCTGTAAAGTAGGGATGTTAGAAGCTTCCCGTCGCAGTTATTTTGCCAGCGCGGGAATGACGCGTGCATTCGAAGGGAAATTCCAATTAGCATTCTCGCTGAGAAAGAGATCATAGAATGGAGGACAACAGGCGCTACTTGTCGCTTTCTTATAGCAATAATAGCTGTGTAGAATGTTTCGCGTTCCATTATGTCACATTATGTACTCATTCTGTTATGTCGGAACTTTACACCAGGAGCACGTAGTGTACATGTACTACGAAAAACTAAATGAACTTCTATTCTCTCAGGATACTAAACATCATAAACAAATTAATGTTTATGAATATAATGGAATTAAGATTAACTATCTAACTAAATAAGATACTATATCTCTCTAAATTTATATTTAGAGATAGATAGTATCTTATTTCTATTAGTATAGTATTTTACAAATAGATAGTATCTCTCTATTTCTACCTCTAAATTTAATTTTTTACCCTTGTTATCTGTTTTTACTTTATTAATATTATTATTATTATTTTTTTAGTGGGTATGGTTGAGTCATTCGGTGAGTCCCACACGCGGGGAGAGTCATGTTGGCTCTCCTTAGTACGCAACTGCATTTTCCCTACCTGTACAGAATTTTAGGGCTCTAATTACCTCTATGTCGGGGAGCCGTAAAGCCCCACCAAAAAAAATTTAAAAAAAGATACTAAGTGGTACTTTCTGAACCTTAGAATGAACGAAATGATACAGTACGTCTTGAAATTCGTTTTATCTCAGCTTCATTTCAAATTGTCCCAGTCCATTGAGTCAGTCATAGTTGATTTCAGACATGTTCTTCATTGTGAGCTTGCTGAAACGCTCACTACAATTATGAGTATTTTTAATAAAAATCTCAAGATTTGTAAACATTTCATTTTGGACTGTGTCCTTTATCAACGCTTAATGGAGTTGACTTATCCCTCTCAAGAATTGACTCCACATTATACTTCTATTGATCTCACATCAACTCATTTCACAGCTTCTTGGCGCCTGTGTCAGAAACTCCTTTGCGGATGAGGCAAGTTTGGAGCTGCTCGTATTTTTGTTTCAGCTCTTGTTTTTCTGGTTGATTGTCCAGGTCGAACAGAAATTTCTATTTCATTTTATGACTCAATAATTGACTTGAACATTCATTCATCGATGCAATAGTGGTATCAACTAGAGCTTCCCAACTTATTTCTCATACTCGCTTCAATGACAAGTTTTGCGCTGATTACTCACCAACATTTAGCAAATCCTGCAAATATTGTAAATTAGCACTGAAGAATACTCTATGACTGTGTGGATTTTACTGATGATTTAACACTCTGTGACAACTAGGTTTAAGAAGTAGCAGATATATGGAGTAAAGGCAGCAAGAGGAAATTCTTTGAGAACACAGGAAACGTTTTTGAGTTCCTACTATACTCGATCCGTTGTCGTAGCACTGTCTTCTGCTGTTATTTATTTCGAAACCACATTTCACTACGTCATCACGCATTAAATCGAAAAGAGGTTTTCCCCTAATATGCTCATCAGTATTGTAGACCACAAACCTTCCTTCAACTGATATTTTATTAGTTCAGTCTTCGTGAATATAATGGATTGTTGGAGATTGCTGTTATTTGTGACTAATATCGAGAGAACAGTCTAAAACAATTGAAAAAGTGCTCTCTATATTTTTGTAACACTGACTGGTTCTCCCTCTTTGATAAAAAAATCAATGAACTCAAAATGGACGGACACGCTTATCATGTGAACATTACTTTAGCATTCAGAGAAACGTCGAAGTTGCTCCTTTGCATTCAAATTTTCCTCAAGGATAAACTAAACGAAGACGATTTTCATTAGGTTGAGTAAGTAAATTGGCTTAACCTCTACGAAGCACGATAGTTTTCAGCTTAGAGAAAATGTATTTCAACTAGTGGTAACACAATAGTGGTAACACTGTCTGTTAACGTTCTGCTTCGGTTCGAACTAGAGCCAATATTTCTTGATTTAGGGAATTGTTTTTAAGGCGTAATTTGATCTCAATCCCCTACGCCATGGACTTGAATTATCCCGGACTAATGAGGGACTCAAATCGTTCGTTAATGTTTCAAGTCATCAAATGTATTGCCCTGTTTGCCCTCTTCTTCGTAAGAGCAGACTTGGTGAAACTATGAAATTATACATTTTTTTGCAAGGATAGCGACAGGCCCACAAAGCCTCGCTTCCTTTTGATGCAATATATTGAAGAGGGAAAGCCATTTAATTCGATTAGATCCTGTCATGCTATGGCAATAGACGAAAAGTTTGGTCAGTAGCAATCTGTCGTGCGCCAGCAGAATGGTGAAATTCTGCTGGAGGCACGGACAGATAAGCACAGCAGATTGAACTGATACGGTCTATGAAGACTATTGCTGACTTGAAGATCAAGGTGAGCACTCACCCAAGCTTAAACTTGTGCAAGGGAGTCGTCAACCACGACGACTTTGCACAAGAAAGTGAAGAAGAACTAAAGACACTTTAAGAATCTAAAGGCGTAGTAAATATCAACAAAATCAGGAGGAAGGTGCAGGGAAAGCTTGTCCCCACCTCCACACTGATTCTGACATTCCATTGCCCGTCTCTTCCAGAAAACATAAATTGTGGTTTTTACTTTACCATATACGTAGTATATAGAAAGTATTGTAATCGTGAAAAAATTCGAAAAGGTGATTTTTGAGGAAATATCCGTTTTGGTGGCCCCTGATTCAGAAAAAGTGGTTTTTGGCTGGACGTCCATCCGATTTGTCTGTTTGTGCGCAGCTCTCCTGACCGAATGGAAAAATATTTCGTTTCTATTTTTCGTATTTAGGGTAGAATTTACTTCTAACATATGCACGTGCTTTCAATTTTCTTTTTATTTGAACACAAAGGACACTTTACATAAAGATCGAAGTACATATTTTTCAAAAACAGGTCCAACGGTTTTGCTTAAATTTTCGGTACGTAAAGTAGAATTAGTATGCATTACATCCGCATTAGCGGTATTTCGCTTAAAAGTTTGAACAATATTTAGCAGTGTAAATGGACCAAGCAGACGTAGAATACACTGTTAGTAAACTGAAATTAAAGATATGATAATGATAAAATACATAGGAGGACAGAAAACGCATTGCAAATACGAAAATAAATAAATTTCTGGCTTCAACGAAATTATATTTACACAACACTTTTACGATATTTATAAGACTGATAAGCTGCTATTTGTTTTGAATTATTATTCTGAATATCTATTTTACTCTCAAATTTCAAATATAAGACAGTAATACGTTCATCTAGCGTCTTTGAGCATGAGCAGAGCACTGGAAGAAGACCAAAATATAGAGAACAACGCCAGAAATGACCCTTTCAATATATAACTTTTTCACTCTACGCTGCAGACGGAGAAGCGTATATGAAAAAATATATGCAATGGTTTTGCACCACTAGTTATTCACTGCGTATCCGCCTAAATGTGCCGAACCCTCTGCGGTGCTTCAAGTGCCACAGGTTCGGTCACACATTCGACCGGTGCAAATCATCATGCGATGTTTGTGTAAATTGCGGTAAGCCATCCCACGAGTCGTCACCTTGCTCGTCGCCTCCGTGCTGTGTTAATTATAAGAAGAGTCACACCTCCAAATTATACGCTTGCACGAGATCTTTGATGGAGAAAGAGGCCCAAGAATCCGAATTACGGATAAGATATCTTTCCCTGAGTCTAGGCGTCGCTACATCATTAAATATCCGGATAGCATTGTTAAAACCTTTGCATCAGCGGCAAACACTGCATAACCACCTACATATCTTTTGACTCAGGTGGATTTGGAGGAAGTAATAAAACAACAGATGTCTCCAAATGGAGTAAAGGTATCCTTGGATGACCCTGTCGCTTTCAAAGAGACAATTGCAGGATGCGAAACAATAATCCCAACGAAATTTAAAGTTGTATTTAAAAAAGTCAACATCGACCTCAACAAAAAAATAGACCTTTACGGTAAAATAAAAATCATCTTTAGCAATCACGTCCTTCAAGGAACCGAAGTCTTCCAACTCACGATCACCCCGACGTCCATCTCGACAAGAGAACTTCTCACATCAAAATGTCCCGTAAATGTGATTCTTTAAAAAATGGACTTCTTATGTCCGAGAGTAATCATTCCACCAGTGATCGCGGTGACTCTCCCGTAGAGCGGACCACACCTAGATCTGACTTTATAGTCGTCCACAAAAAGAAATCAAAACATCGCAGAAAGGGCAGATAAACTACAGGCTACGACTCTTCGTTCCTAAAATCTGTATAAAATTCATGTCTGTTTAGATGACCTAAAAATCTTACTGTCTCGTCGTTCTCTAATGGTATACCTTCAGGAAACACACCTATTACCAAAACACTCTTTTCCGTCGTGGTAACACCTGTTATAGGACGGATTCAGAAGACGACGTACTGGCACGCGGTGGTGTCGCTGTGCTCGTAGACGCTTCAGTCTATTCCAAACAAGTCTCTATATCAAGCGTCTTTCAGACCATATGTATGAGTGTGAGCCTACCATCCCTTACTTTTACGGCATCTAATATTTATATCGTCCCCCGGTAGTCATTCACGAAGAAAGATCATTCCGGTCTGATAAACCAGATGCCTTCTTCATTTCTTATGGGCAGCCGAATGGGAAACCCGCGCCTTCAAGCTGAGAAAGGTAAAAGACTCCATTAAGACCTGGGTGTCATCATCCCGTGCGAACAGACGTGAAGAAGTAATCCTTACACGCCTTCGTATTGGCCACTGCTATCTTACCCATGGTCATCTCTTACGCGGTGAACCTCCCCCCGTCTGTGAAACTTGTAACAAAACTCTTACCGTGGAACACTTTCTTCTGGAGTGCCTCAAATTTAGTACCAGCCGACGGCGACACAATCTACCGAACAGTTTGAACATTATGTTGGGACAAAATGAACTGATTTTAATGCGCGTGTTTAGATTCCTTCAAGAAATCGGCCTCTGGAACAGTATCTGATCTATCTTCGTATGTTTTTACTCAAATCTATAAACGAAACGGGGCTCCTCCCACAATTTCTCGGGAGGGTTAGGATTTAAATTTGTTTAAATTTAATTTCGTTTATTTTTTCTCGAAATTTATTCTTTTCTTTATTTTCGATTTTTAGGATGCTTTCATACAATTCTTTTTTCTTATATTTTGATTTATCTTCGGATCTATTGTAACTCAGGAGGGTTTTTAGTGGGTAGGGTTGAATCATTCGACGAGTCCCACACGCGGGGGGAGTCATGTTGGCTCTCCTTAGTGCGTAACTGCATTTTCCCTACCTCTAGAAGTTTTTCGGGCTCCAATGACCTTTGATGTCGACATGAGCCGTAAAGCCCCACATAAAAAAAAAAAAAAAAAAAAAAATTCATTTCTTATCGTCTTCAATGCCCATAATTCGATGTGGGTTCTTCACACTATTGCCAAAATGGTGAAATCATTGAAAAAACTGGTAGATAGCCGAGATATAGAACGTCTCAACACATGCCACTCCACCCACTTCTGTACAGCTTCCCGATGTTTCTCGGTGCTGGATTTAGCCATCTGCAGTTCATCTCTTTCCCCACTCTTAGACTTGACAGTTCTTGTTGATCTGTGTGGGATTGACCACGACCCGATTCTTATGTATTTCAACGTCTTTTGCCCCTCGGTTTCACTCCCCTCTCAGTGGATATAGAAAAATGCAGACTGGGATGTGTTTAAACGCAACATCAATCTTTGCGATGAGTCTTTCGACGATGTTGATGTTATGACATCCCATTTCACCAACGAGGTTTTAAAAGTCGCCGATCACATAGATGTGGATGCTATGGCACATCCCTGAATCATCATGTAATCCAAGGCAATTGCCCTGTTCCATGGTGGAATTCGGATTGCTCAAAAGCGGTTAGCGCTAGAAAGAAACCTTTAGAGTGGCTTAACAAGTATCCCACTGTTGATAATATCATTGATTTAAAAGGTGCAGAGCCGGAGCAAAACGAACTCTTCGAAATGTAAGTCGTCCTCCTGGAAGGCTTACATTTCATCTCTTACAAGCCGTACTCAATAATCAGTCATATGGCAGAATGTTTGCAATATTCAAGGTACGTAGTTCACTTTTCCCATCACTGGTCTCAATGTAAATGGACAGCTCGAAACTTCACCCGAAGGAACTTGCATTGCACTACTAAAGAATCTCTAACTCCGATTTATCTCAAAAGTTACTTTAACAGATTGCTCGCGCAGAAAAGTGTTGCTTGGATTTTTCCAGTTGCAGAGACGAGGAATATAACATTCCATTCTATATGACGGAACTAACCTCTGCCCTTGCGTCTTCGAAAGTTACAGCCCCTGGTCCTAATCAAATACATAACGCGATGCTAAAACATCTTCCAGAGATAGGCATAAAATTCTTTCTGAAGTTATTGAACTGTATTTGGAATGAGCATACCGTCCCTGCTCAATGGCGTGAGGCCATAATTATTACACTTCCGAAGGAGGGAAAAGATCGTTCTTGTTTGGTCTCTGGAATCGCGAAACCTTCTGACCAATATCCAATGTGGTTTTAGAAAACAGAGGTCAACGCTAGACAACCTAGTTGCATTGTGATCACCTTCTGATCAGCGTTTGTATCAAAGGAACATATCGTGGCCATCTTTCTTGACCTGGAAAAAGCTTATGACACAACCTAGAGGTACGAAATCCTACGCACATTGCACTCTTGTGGATTCCGAGGCTGTCTTCCTCTGTTTCTGGAGAGCTTCCTATCTCAACGCTCCTTCCGAGTTCGCCTCGGTACTTATTTATCATCAAATCATCCTTTGGAAAACGGTTTCTTACAGGGTTTAATCTTAAGCGTCACTCTCTTTGCCATAACCATAAATAGCATTGCGTCTGTGGTTCGAGAACCGGTGTATGCGTCATTCATCGTTGGCGACTTCGCCATCTCTTGCTCGTCTAGCAGCATCTCTGTCATCAAGAGGCAACTGCAGCATCTCTGTCATCTTGGTTTTAAACCGTTTAAACGAGTGGAGTATGTCTACCGGCTTTAGTTTTTCTGTATCCAAGTCAAACAACAATTTTTTTGCAACGAAGCGCATATTGAAATTTTATTGAAATTATTGAAAACGATTGAAATTTATAAGTAGTTCGGGGCTCCTCCCATAAGTTATCTGGGGGGTTTAAATTTACATAATTCTTTCCTCTTGCCTGGTGTCTTTTCTTTTATCATTCCTTTCCGTAATTTGAAAATTATAGTTTTTATAATTTTTTCAAATTATGATATGTTTTGGGCAACTGTATCTTTTTCTTTTATTTGATCTTTGTATCTAGATATTTGTTGATTTCAGGAGGGTTATTTTTAGTGTCGATTGAGATATTCGGCGAGTCCCACACTCGGGGAAGAATCACTACGGCACTTCCCTATGGTGCTAAACTGCATTTTCCCCACGTGCAAAGGTTCTAATGACCTCCCTAAAGCCCAACGAAAAAATGGATTGCTAATCATGATCATTACTTAAAAAATATGGATTGGTGCATGAAATACTATGAAATTTGAAGAATAATTTTGCTGAACAGTACACACATTTGTGTAATGTGCATCTTTGTAATGTTTTGAGTCATCTTAATATTGAAGTTTAAAGAATAACGAAACTGCATTTTTAAATGTATTAAAATCTGTATGAATAGAAATATAAATTAAACGTTTTTGGTTTCTTACACATAATTTTATTGCTGGAAGGCTTTTTCGGCTGCATTACAACTATTGTCAGTATCATATACTTAATATACTCATTAAACAGTCAGTACCATATACTGAGTATACTCAATGCCCCCCCCCCAGGTGACTTATATCTACTAAGTACGTGCTTGGCAAACACGGGGCCCCGACTTGAGTCTGGCATTACTTCCACTTACTTGTGCCGGGCTCCTTCCTTTCTCTTTCCTGACCTTCCTTGGTCACCTATTCTTTTCGATCCCGACGCTAGGATATCCTTCAATTTCCTCTTCTTTTTGTAAGTGATCCTTTCACGTCTTCGTATTGGCCACTGCTATCTTACCCATGGTCATCTCTTACGCGGTGAACCTCCTCCCATCCGTGATACTTGCAACACAACACTTACCGTGGAACACTTTCTTCTGGTGTGTCACACCTAACGGAGATACGATCTACCCAACAGTTTGAACGTTATGCTGGGACAAAATGCACCGATTTTGATACGTCTTTTTTGATTCCTTCAGGAATCTGGCCTCTGGTACAGTATCTGATCTCTCTTCGTATGTTTTTACTCAAATCCATAAACGGAACGGGGCTCCTCCATCAAGTTCTCGGGAGGGTTTGGATTTGAATTTTATTTTCTCCCCTTTGTTTTGAATTTACATTTTCTCTCTCTCGAAATTTACTCTTTTCTTTATTTTCGGTTTTTATAATGATTTCAGGATTTTTTTCCTTTTTTGATATATCTTTGGATCTACTGTAATTCACGAGGGTTTTTAGTGAGTATGGCTGAGTCATTCGGCGAGTCCCACACGCGGGGAGAGTCATTGGCTTTCCTTGGTGCGTAACTGCATTTTCCCTACCTGTAAAATTTTTTTAGGGCTCTAATGACCTAGATGTCGGCGAGCCGTAAACAGCCCCACAAAACAAAATCTATTTTTTACGTTTCTGAGTAGGGAATGAGTGTGTAGTTATCTCTTTTTTATACATGAAAATGACCTATGTGTATACAGTTAAATGAACATGAATATCTTTCTTTGAATATATTGTCTTATCATTTTAATGACTCATTGTAAAACAGGTGTCGGTCAAAGCAAAAATTCGTAATATAGTAGGTTGGTATTTCAAAAAAAATTGTCCTTTCTTCTGTGAGTCCGGGGGTGACTATACAATCCAATGCGGGAAGCACACAATTTGCCACAGTTGTGACAGATAGTCCCATTTGGAGCAGCCGCATCCTTTCCATTTCTTCTCGTCACTTCTGTTTATTTCTGCGCTGCCTTTTATCTATTGCTGTTCGTCATCGGTTTTCTTCGAAGAGTAGTGTGCCATGATTGACTAGTGTCCAACAGGATGAACGGCCGAGGTCTGAAATCTCCCAGTTGTTGACATCAATATGACACATCTTCATGTTAGCCTTGATTGCATCCCTGAATCGCTTCCTTTGACCTCCCACATATCGATTGCCCACTGATAGCTCAGAGTAAAACACTTGCTTGGGAATTCTATTAATGGGCATGAGGACGACGAGTCCTGTCCAACGCAACTGGCATCTTAAAATCATGTCTTCTATACTGGAGGGTTTGGGCTTCTTCAAGGACGCTGATATTTGTGCGTTTGCCTTGTCATGTTATATGCAGAATTCTCCTTGTCGAAGCCATTATGTCTTACTAACTAATTGATATTTCTATTTAATTGTCGCGCACTTTACCGGTCTGAACTGATATTTCTACAAGACGCGAGCATCAACCTAATCTTGACGCGGAACTATACGTGAAATAGAATATACGACGAAATCTGTTAAGCCGGTATCAATCCGCGTCATGTATATTATAATAACTATATTTCGGTAAAATTATTGAAATTAAAATAAGTTGTTGAAAAAATAAATATGAGGTAATTAATTACTAACAAGAATTTGTTCTTGAAATATGAGTGAAGTAATCTCGAGACGATTGTTTCTCGGTGATGAGTTGTAAGCGAATTCGTGATTTAAAACTTGCACATGAGTAAATACATGTAATGCGTTATACAATGCACTTATATAATAGTGCGTTTGTGCTGAAAGTTATTCAATATTACATGTCGTTCCGGACAACGCATCGAATATTTGCACCGCTTTTAATATATAATGTTATGGTGAACGATATTTTTGCCTTTTCGCTCCCATTAAAAATCGAAGAATCCAAAGCCTTGTTTGTAGATATTTAAATGTACAACGTTTGAATGTAAAAACGATATATCTCGATTAATTTTTGAGAAAAATAAAAAAATAGAAAAATATCGGAATCTCACATTTTACCTTATTTTACACTTTTAAAATTATAATTTTTAAATATGTTCTGTTTGTGGGTGGTAATGGTAAAAAAAGGTACCTATCGTCCAAGTTTAACGTTTCTTACTTTAGTAGTAAAAATTTTCGGATTTGATTGTATGTCAGCATAACGCTTACCAGCATTTTGGCGACATAACTTTCTTCCCAAAGAATCTACGACTCCTGGTCGTCTTCATCCGTTAAGAAAGTTAAGACCTGAACGTCTTCATCCGAAATAATCTACGACAACACGATTCTTACTAAGGAAAGAAGACTCTTGCCTGTTAGGTTGCTATATGTTCGCATGATACGTTGGTAGTACAATCACTTTTTCTGTGGTTTGTATGTGATGGGAAAATGTACTTTGATTTGTAATCTGTAACATAAAAACTGTGAATATTGAAATATTTCTTCTACTGGAAGAAACAAAGTTAATTTATTGAACATTAAGTAGTTTTTTTCTGGTATCCCTAAATTCAGCCTTTTCAACCAAATCATTAATTAACGCTGAATAAAGTAAAACAAAATAGCTCGATTTAATAGGAACAAATCTCGTATCAACAGTTTCAACTTCGGTGAGAACTAAGGGAAATGGAATACGATTTACAAACATAGATTCGATAGATTTCGAGAACTAAGGGAAATAGAATTTTCGTTTGTATTTGTACATATTATTGGTACGACGTAAATAATTATATAACCGTTATTTTAAAAAAATAATTCAATAAACAACGGTTGTCCTCATATCGTCCATACATAGAGTGAATCATTTCATTAGAGATAGTAATGGCCAAAGCTATTCTTTTTGCTCAACTTCATCACCTTATTTTTCATATCCGAGTCGTTTATCCACTCATATTCTTGTTTTGAATCATTGTGCCCACTGGCGATATCCTGTTTCGCTGATCCCAATAAAGCTGTTAATAATAGCTCTCCGATATCCACCAATGTATTTGTTAAGTTATCTTTGTCTTTGACATTGCTTGAGGCTACTGCCCCTATTAACCGTTCTCGTCCTATTATGTAAGGGAGACCCCCGACATTAGCTCTGATTTTATCTTCTAAGACGTCCCCGCGTTCTTTATCCACTCTCGAATTCTATTCTTATGGTACTTTTGTGCCCGTTTATATTGTGGGTACCACCCAGGGGACTTACATCTAGTAAGTACGTGTTTGGCGAACACAGGGCCCCGAGCTGAGTCTGGCATTGCTTCCACTTACTTGTGCCATTCTCCTTCCTTTCTCTTTTATGACCTCCCTTGGCCACCTCTTGTTCTTTTCGATCCCGACGCTATTAGGGCTAGGGTATCTTTCATTTTCCTCTTTCCTCTTCTTCTTTTTTTAAAAATGTTTTTTAGTAAAGTGAGATATGTTGGGATTTCAGTTTTGAGTTGTAGTTCAGGAGGGTTTTTAGTGGGTATGGCTGAGTCATTCGGTGAGTCCCACACGCGGGGAGAGTCATATTGGCTCTACGTAGTGCGTAACTGCATTTTCCCTACCTGTACAAGTTTTAAGGGCTCTAATGACCTTTGATGTTGACGAGCCCTACACCCCCACAAAAAAAACGATTTGAATAGTTTTTTTGCAAGGACAGCGACCGTCCGACTAAACCTCGCTTCCTCGTCATGTGTTGCATTGAGGAAGGAAATACTTTAAAGTCTGTAAGTGCGGTTCGTGTCGCAAAATTTATTCACGACAAAATGGGAAAGCAGCAGTCTGTCGTGCCCCAGCGGGACGGAGAAATTCTGTTGGAAGCACCTAAAGATAAGCAGATTGATTCTATAAGATACATCCAAGAAATTGGTGGATTAAAGGTGAAGGTGGCCACTCACCACAAATTGAACTTGTGCAAAGGAGTGGTTAACCACGATGATTCTGTACAAGAATCTGCTGAAGACCAATGAAGCATCACACCTGAAGCCCTGATGTGATGATATTTTTTCTTTGGTAGAAGCGGGATCCACATAAATACCAAAATCCCAATGGTAGTTTTTGTCGCTGCCACCAGCTCGGTTTCCCGAGCAACCAAACACACGTGTAATAACAATAAATAATGGTTTATTACAAATTAACTAGAAATCGGAATTTACAACAGAGACAAACTCCCAAAAACATTAATACATCTAATAATGTGTTATTACACAAATAATGCTGTCAGAGAGCATTAATTACACTTGGTTGAATATAGTTGAAGACAACTAAATTGTAAAAACCCTCAGGTTATCTGATCCTTCGAAAATAGAATTTGTTTTCCCCAACAACTAACTGATACTAGTTACGACACTCGCAACTAGTAATGACTTCATTAGACTACCGCAGCAGCCTAACTAACATCTGGTCTCCGCGACCTAGTCTTAGCTCAGTAACATCTCAGTGCTGACGGATCTCTACATTCCCTCGTAAAGCATCGACTAGGATCTTCACTCCTCCCAATATATAGTAGAAGAAGTCACGTGATTAGCAAATAACCACGCCTTCGCCACCACACCTTGCAAACACACAGTTTGGGTCACCCCTTTGGCTTCTAGGAACGCAGAGACTGCGCCGCAGAGGACAAACCGCCATGGGCGTCACCGAAGCGCTTGCAGGCACCTTTGTCGTTGTTCTATATTCGGCACGTACTTCATTCATTACTTCGTAGAATACTTCTTTTCTTCAGGTACACCTAAATTCCAGTGAACATCGCTGGGTCAACCTCTCAGGTCGCATTCCTTAAAAGTGAAAGGTGTCCTTTCAAACAATACGTAGCGGTGGATCCCAAGCTCGTCGCACGTCCGTCTTAGCGCCGACCGGCCACTTATTGTAAGATTCTTAAAAGCATCCGGCTTGGAAAATGCAAAGAAATATTAATATTTCACAAATTGATGGCATGTCCTGGCGCCGACGTTACAACCTGAAATAACGTTTTCAGCCCGGAAGGTGTTGTCAACATTCACAAAGTCGAGAGGAAGATACAGGGGAAGATAGTTCTTTCTTCCACTTTGATTCTAACCTTCGATCGGCCTCTCTTCCAGAGAGCATCTCCTGTGGGTTCTATACCCTCCGTGTTTCACAATATGTGCCGAGTCCTCTGCGATGCTTCAAGTGCCAGACATTCGGTCACTCATTGGACCGCTGCAAATCATCTAGCAAAATATGTGTTATTTGCGGTAAACCGTCGCAGGAGTCGTTACGTGCTCGTCGCCTCCACCCTTTGTGAATTGTCAGGAAAACCATCTTTTCAATTCAAACACATGTTTTAAATATTTGATGGAGAAGGACATCCAGTAGATCCACGTTACAGATAGGGTGTGTTTTCCTGAGACCAGACGTCGGTCCAACCACTTCTGTACAGCTTCCCGATGTTTCTCGGTGCTGGATTTAGCCATCTGCAGTTCATCTCTTTCTCCAATCTTAGATTGGACAGGTCTTGACGATCTGTATGGGATTGACCACGACACGATTCTTATATATTTCAACGTCTTTTGCCCCTCGGCTTCACTCCCCTCTCAGTGTATATAGAAAAATGCAGACTGGGATGTGTTTAAACGCAACATCAATCTTTGCGATGAGCCTTTAGCGGATGTGAATGCAATGGCACCCCATTTCAAAAACGCGGTTTTAAAAGCCGCTCCCCCCAGGGGACTTACCCCGTTTTTAGTGGGTAGGGTTGAGTCATTCGACGAGTCCCACACGCGGGGAGAGTCATGTTGGCTCTCCCTAGTGCGTAACTGCATTTTTACTACCTGTACAAGTTTTAAGGGCTCTAATGACCTTTGATGTTGACGAGCCCTAAAGCCCCACAAAAAAAAAAAAAATTAAAAGCCGCCGATGTCGCCATCCCTAAATCGTCATGTAATCCAAGGCAATTGCCCTGTTCCATGGTGGAATTCGGATTGCGCAAAGGCGGTCAGCGCTACAAAGAAACCTTTAACGCGACTAAATAAGTATCCCACTGTTGATAATCTCATTGAGTTTAAAAGATGCAGAACAGGAGCAAAACGAACTCTTCGAGAATGTAAGTCGTTCTCCTGAAAGGCTTACAATTTGTCTTTTTCTTACGTTTTTTTGAAAACTTCTTTAATTTGAAGATAAAATTTTGTGTTGTTGAACTAATAGCACCTTAGAGATACATAGAAAATTGTGAATTAAAGGAAACAAGGCTCAATCTTAAGCGTCATTCTCTTTGCCAAAGCCATAAATAGCATTGCGTCAGTGGTTCGAGAACCGGTACATGCGTCTCTCTTCGTTGACGATTTTGCCATCTATTGTTCGTCAAGCAGCATCTCTGTCATCGAGAGGCAACTGCAATTGGTTTTAAACCGTTTTCATGTGTTGAGGATGTCTACCGGCTTCAGTTCTTCTGTATCGAAGTCATGCTGTATGCATATACCATCTCCATAATGATTCAGATATTTTTCTTGGGGCCCAACGTCTTCCATTTTCCCTTTTGCTTTATATTTACATTTTTTTCCTTTTTTGTCTCTCATAATTTACTTTCTTCTTTGTTTTCGATTTTTGTATTATTTTCGGGATCTTTGAATGTATTGTAATTGAGGAGGGTGTTTGGTGGTCAAGTCATTCGCCGAGTCCCAGACGCGAGGAGAGACATGTTAGCTCTTCTTAGTTCGTAACAGCTTTATCCCTACCTGTACAAACATTTTCTCCCTAAATTTACTTTTCTCTTTGTTTTCGGTTTTTATAATATTTTAGAAATTTTTTCTCTTGTTTTTTTTAATGTTTTGATATATTGTAACTGAGGCAGATTTTTAGTGTGAATGGTTGAATCAGTCGGCGAGTCCCACCCGCGGGGAGAGTCATGTTGGCCCTCCTTAGTGTGTAACTGCATTTTCCCTACCACTGCAAAATTTTAGGTCTCTAATGACTTCGATGTCCACAAAAAATTGTCAAATCCTCTGTTAAGTCATGGATCAGTTCCTGTAGGTGAGTCAGGCGCGACGAGGTTTTGCTGACCCACCTGCGCATAGGACATTGTCCTTTTATTCATCGGTATTTGTTGCTACTTGATGATGAAGCCGTTTGTGAGGAGTGTATTTATTCTCTTACAGTGCGTCATTTACTGATTGCAGAAAATACATCAGAGTACTGAGAATAATAGGTTTGGTTGCAAATTTACTAAAAATTCTCGGAAATGAAACAGAAAATATTAATAAACAATTGAATTTTATGAATAGGTCGGGTCTCCTACAAATTTTCGGGAGGTTTTAAATTTTCATTTTTCTTTCCTATTTGTCTTTGTTTTTTTGTTTTATTTTACTTTTCTGTAGTTTGAAAATTATAATTTTTAGAATTGAATTTTTCGATATATGTTGGGAAGTCTTTCCTTTTTTCTCATCTTTGTGTTAGATATTTGTTGATTTCGGGAGGGATTTTTGTAGTGGATATGATCGAGATATTCGGCGAATTCCACACTCTGGGGTAGAGTCTCTACGGCTCTTTTCTATGGCGCGAAACTGCATTTTCCCCTGCTTTGACTGTAATGACCTTGACATTGTTAAGCCCTAAAGCCTTACAAAGAAAACTTAACTTCTCCAATTATGCAGATAAAATTTTCGTACTACATAAAAAGACAGCAATAAGCAATTAAGTATACGTTTAGAAGGAATAAACAGGTAACTCCAATACAAATTTTCCTAAAAAATTATATACTTAAGAATTTAGATAAATAGGATATAATAATAACTTGATGAGTTAAAGTAACCAGTTATTTTTTATTTTTCGTGGTAAAACATTAATTTTTTAGTTTTTTAAAGTTGAAACATAATTTTTTTTATCTTAGCTACGAAGTAAAAGATGTATTATATCGAAAGTTTTATCCCCCCAGAGGACTTACATCTAGTAAGTACGTGTTTGACAAACACGGGGCTTCGAGCTGAGTCTGGCATTACTACCACTCACTTGTGCGAGGCTCCTTCATTTTTCTTTCCTGACCTGCTTTGGACACCTCTTGTTCTTTTCGATTCCGACGCTTTTAGGGATAGGGTATCTTTCATTTTCCTTATACCCCCTAATTTTTTTGTCCTCAATGTTTTGATGTATGTTTTGGTATGTGTTAATTCAGGAGTGTTTTTAGTGGATATGGTTGAGACATTCGGCGAGTCCCACACGCGGGGAGAGTCATGTTGGCTCTCTTTAGTGCGTAACTGCATTTAACCTACCTGTACAAGTTTTTAGGGCTCCAATGACATTTTATGTCGACGATTCGTAAAGCCCCCCAGGGGACTTACATCTAGTAAGTACGTGTTTGGCGTACACGGGGCCCCGAGCTGAGTCTGGCATTACTTCCACTTACTTGTGCCATGCTCCTTCCTTTCTCTTTTCTGACCTCCCTTGGTCACCTCTTGTTCTTTTCGATCCCGACGCTATTACGGCTAGGGTATCATTCATTTTCCTCTTTCCTCTTCTTTTTTTTTTAAAGTTTCTAGTAAAAGTCATGTGATATGTTGGAATTTGTGTTTAGAGTTGTAATGCAGGAGGGTTTTTAGTGGGTATGGCTGAGTCTTTCGGCGAGTCCCACACGCGGGGAGAGTCATGTCGGCTCTCCCTAGTGCGTAACTGCATTTTCCCTACCTGTACAAGTTTTAAGGGCTCTAATGACCTCGCTGTTGACGAGCCCTAAAGCCCCACAAAAAAAAAAAAAAAAGATTCGTAAAGCCCCACTCCCCAAAAAAAAGGTTTTATGTCAATGTTATAACAAAAACCTTGTTTGGAAATTCAAACGGCCGTAACCCCACGACAAAGCACACTTACCTTGGGTTATTTCTGGAAGCCACAGTTATGGCTCAGAATCTTTACCAACTCACTGGAGGTTGGCGCTATGTACGAGTGATATCTTTTTCTCAATATATCGTTTTTTCGTTCTTAGAAAAGTATACCTGCTTCGTTATGATTTGAAGTATAGACCTCTCTATATGCAATTTTTTGCTAAATATGCGTTGCTCTTTAATGTGGTAGCTTTGTAAAATTGATACTAACGAGTTTGTTAACTTATTAAAATTGTTTGTGAGGTTATGAAGACATATTCATTGAGTCCTGCTTGATCAGGAAGCGTAATCACAATTGAGTAATGTCAATTGGCAATATTATTCTGAATCGAGGAAAAAAGTGAGTGTTAAGGTACGTTTACACTTGTTTACATTTATGAGCGACTTGTCTGAGATACAGTCAATTCGTATCAGTGAGTGCCGTATAGTTACTCTTTGACATGTCGCGCGACAGGACCTCAGACAAATTCTAATATATTTTGTGTGAGATTAATTCGGGATATACATGTATTCGGATACTAGTCGCTAACGCGAATCCGCATGCCAAGAACCCATGGCCAGTGCACGCTCCGCTATGTTTGTTTATATTCTATCTGTGCTTTTGTAGGTTATATTATTGTTGTCATGCGCATTCACTTAATCTACGGATTCCTGAAATCTGAAGTGTTGAGTAGTGCGTATTATGTGAATTGGTTATGTTTAGATTAGTTTATTTCTGTAGCAGATTAGTATATGAGTATGAGGTCTTCCCTCGCGAGACACCGAGAATTTCCTTATACTAATCGCAAAGAGTAAACGCTGCCGTAAAATTACATGTATGAGGTAAAAGTGTCTGAGCTCATGCAAATCGCTAACCTTCGAAAACTTGCGGATACATATATCAAATACATGTCGCTCATACTTGTATATAAGTGTAAACATACCTTTACGAAAACCCGTGTAGACCTGAGGCCATACCAAACTTCTGCTGACACTGATAAGAAAGAAAGATTTCTACGGAAAACGACTTACAATGGGAGAAAGTAATGTCTCCATCCGGATATACGAAGATTACAACAGATCCTTCCAAGAGATTAATTTACTTCTCACGTTCGATATCAAAGCTGAAGTGTTGTCAAATAAGATTATATTTTACATTCACAGACTGTACGAGGAGCCTTCTTCGTGTAGGAGTCTCTTGGTCAATGCAGCAAAAGTTCGTATTTTGTTTTCCATTGCTAATTTATTTGCAGGATGACATTCATACCGATACGGGCACTTTTAACTGATTAATTCTACTAAACGATTCACCTATGTACGTCATCCATGTACTCAAGGAAAGAATCTGAAATCCGTGTATGAACTGTCTTTTACCGAATGCGGCACCGATCCCGTTGGAACACCAAGAACAAAATTCTACAGTAAAAATTGAACTTCTACAATAAGATTAATCTTCTGATTATTTTGTTCCTGCATCCATATCCCATTCCTATTTCAGTTTAGTATGTTGATCATCAGCATTGCTTTGCGATCAGATTCTGGCACTGGTAACTTAATCTTAAGGACGTCTCTGCATACGTCACACATGGTACATCATAGTTTTTAAGTGCAACCAGAGAATGCTTGACACAAACCCTCTGGTAGCTGCGTCGGTATATAGTTTAAACAAAAGTGTTTAATGGACCAAAAAGATTTTTTTACGAATGATGAAGGGTTTTTAATAATGATATGAAAATTATATTTGGAATCAAAAATGGTCAGTGTGAAAAACAATACTATTAATGACGATTTACCAAAATGCATGAATAATATTGGTGACTTAATTTAAGTGTCATTAAGTATTGTCCTAATTCATCACGACGAAACAATGAATACTAAAAATTTTGAAGTTAAATATATGAGCTAAATTTAAAGGTGAAATTAAAGACAATTTTCAATGGGAAAAAATAAATTGTGTGAAGTTGAATGAAGCTGAATAAAATTACTTTTGTAAGGTAGTAGGTAATATTAGTAACAACACGCGTGAACATTGCTGCCTTTGCCAAGTCTCTTGAAATTGAATACTCCTTTCTTCTCTATTTTCCAGTTTTCGCAGAAAGTACCACATTTTTCCTAGTGTTCTGTTACAATTGTTTTGCTGTGTGTGATATGTGCTTCTATTGAAATGTATTGTATTGTTACGTAAATCTTTTTTTATGTATGTGAAAATGTGCTTCTATTGAAATGTGCTAGTGTACTGTTAAAATATTTAGTGAATTTCTCTGATATTTCACTGTCACAAAACAGGGGAGAAGTGACACAACCGGAAAATAAGTTACCACCACGAAGGTATTGGTGTACTGTCATTTGCCTTAATTACGCTGAAATTATTCCTGTTGATTTTAGTCTTAAATGCCTTGACACCACACTCCGTCATTGTTGAAGCCTGAAGATGAACGATATTAGGTTTAAAGGACTCTCACCTAATAAAGAAACATGATACCAATTTTGTTTTAAATTCTATTGATGCTCTTGATTCTTGTCGATCGTTGGGAATACATTTGGAACCTTGAATTGGGAACCAAGTGATTATTTTAACTTCAGAATACATACATGGCTCAGAATCTTTACCAACTCACTGGAGGTTGGCGCTATGTACGAGTTATATCTTTTTCTCAATATATCGTATTTACGTTCTTAGAAAAGTATACCTGCTTCGTTATGATTTGAAGTATAGACCTCTATATGCAATTTTGTGCTAAATATGCGTTGCTCTTTAATGTGGTAGCTTTGTAAAATTGATACTAACGAGTTTGTTAACTTATTAAAATTGTTTGTGAGGTTATAAAGACATATTCATTGAGTCCTGCTTGATCAGGAAGCGTAATCACAATTGAGTAATGTCAATTAGCAATATTTCTCTGAATCGAGGAAAAAAGTGAGTGTTAAGGTACGTTTACACTTGTTTACATTTATGAGCGACTTGTCTGAGATACAGTCAATTCGTATCAGTGAGTGCCGTATAGTTACTCTTTGACATGTCGCGCGACAGGACCTCAGACAAATTCTAATATATTTTGTGTGAGATTAATTCGGGATATACATGTATTCGGATACTAGTCGCTAACGCGAATCCGCATGCCAAGAACCCATGGCCAGTGCACGCTCCGCTATGTTTGTTTATATTCTATCTGTGCTTTTGTAGGTTATATTATTGTTGTCATGCGCATTCACTTAATTTACGGATTCCTGAAATCTGAAGTGTTGAGTAGTGCATATTATGAAGAGAAAGTCACGTGGAGTGTTAGGAATGTAATTTATTATAAGACAGGATCTACCTCCCCCCCCTGGGGACGTACATCTAGTAAGTACGTGTTCGGGAAACACGGGGCCCCGAGCTGAGTCTGGCATTACTTCCATTTACTTGTGCCTTGCTCTTTCCTGATCTCCCTTGATCACCTCTTGTTCTTCTCGATCCCGACACCATTAGGGCTAGTGTATCTTTCATTTTCCTCATTCCTCTCATTTTTGGTTCTACCCCTCATTTTTTGTTCCCTTTTATTCTCCCCCCCCCTCATTTTAGCCTCCCCCTCCATTTGGCATATGTTGTGAGATATGTTTTTTGTGTGTTGTAGATCAGGATGGTTTTTTAGTGGGTTGGGTTGAATCATTCGACGAGTCCCACACGCGGGGGGGAGTCATGTTAGCTCTCCCTAGTTAGTAACTCCTTTTTCCCTACCTGTACAAGTTTTTCGGGCTCTAATGACCTTTGATGTCGACATGAGCCGTAAAGCCCCACAAATAAAAAATCTGTCTTCCAATGACAGACTTAGAGAGCATCCTTTTGTCGAGAAGTTTTGTGGGACTTTCGACCAACAGGATGGAGAATAGATGCACTCTCAGTAAATAACTTACATCGACATTACAATTCCTTGCATTCAAATCATAGTAAAGAATTTTAAGAATTTCCTTTGCTACGAGAACTATCTAGTAAAACTTCGGTCTAATTTTTCCATCCACACGCTGGATCTTGCCTGCACAGTTATAATTGAACGAAAAAAGGACGAAAGAAGGCACAGTGGTAACGCAATGCAAGGAAGCTCCCGCTAACTAAATCTGTGCGAACCTCATTGTGGTTTGAAAACAGTGGTCAATATTCTCCGGCAATTTGGCCATCAGAAGATTTTTCTATTAGGAGCATTTTGATTGCTGCTGAAAACTAACTAGCGAAGAATTGTGCTACTAATCTCTCAACTAGAATTTCTCTGATTTTGACCTAGTAGTCCGGGAGACGTTTTCTGCACTGTCCAATTTCTTGAACTATATTGAGCTGCGCAGATTATTCAAAATCGTTAACAATTTGCATCTGCCTTCCATTACTCACTGATTGTTAACGGTGGTAAGCAATTAAATTATTTTGTTCCGTAATTGCAGTTATTCTTTACCAATAGAGAGAAATATCTATTTTACTTTGTGTAAAAATATGAGTTTCTAATTGTGTAAACTGTTCGTTATTATATTATTGGATGAATAAACACTTTATGACACTATCAATCATTTATTGCTATGTGGGGAAAGAATCGAATATTAATGTCCGGAGTTTCCGTTCCAAAATCTGGACTGTTTAGTCTACAGGTCCTAGATTAGTAATTTTGTTGTCAACGCTCCTCTTGACCATTAAATAAGTTTCAGTTTCGGATTATATCTTGCACTTAATTTTACGTAATACCATCTAGGGTTTGCACAATTCTGTAAACTGATGTACAACCATTTTTAGATGTTTCATTAGACAAGAGAACAATCTGTGGATTCTATGCTCTTTGTGCCAATTGTGTGACATCTCTCGATATTTGGGCTTCCATGAAGAATTTCTTCAAATCTTATATGTCCATTCAACACTTATATCTTTTGAGTTAAAAAATTGGATAAAATGGTTGGAAATATTATGACTGGCTTAATTAATTACAGACTCGTTTATTAATTATATTTGAATCCACGAGGCTGCACTTCCCCGCCAGAACAATTTACAATAACCTGACATTACGTAATATTCGCGCCATCGAGCCAGATGAACAATTAATACACGGACATCACGCGATCAGTTGACCTACCAACCTATCGCGCGAGTCTCCAAAAAGGCGAACCACGACATGTGGACAACTCACTCTCTGCAAAACACGTCCGAGGAGTCAACATCAAATATTTTAGTACTCTCATCACTCGTCAAGCAAGTCGACGACTTCCCCTTATCACGCGACAGCTGGGGGAATTATTTCAACCGGAAGATTATTTCGTGAGGACATCGGCACGCCGTTGAATCGCCACGTGATAAGTAGTCAGCAATTTAACCTCCACTGCACACCAACTCAAAATCAACTCGACAGCGACCCCACGCCATCCAAGCTGAATGTTTGAAGGAACGGATCGTCTCACATCATCACAGTGTATCACCAGAACGTCAGTTTTGTATTCTTTCGTTACTTTCAATATTCATGTCCTTAAATTGTTTGTTGGCAGTCCAGGGTTTAATAACCTCATCTACCTTCCTCATGTTCTGTAATTTGCCTTAAAGCGATTGATTGTCGTAGCTATCGGTGACATCCGTGAGTTATTGTAGAGTGTTTCATAATATTTTCAGAAACCGAAGCGTTCTTTTCCGTCAGTTCCCTTAAAGTTTTATTTAGTTGCTCGTAATGCATCGACTTCTGTCGTGGTTAACTGGAACGAAAGTATCGATCAGGATTTTGTAAATTGGCACCCGAATCCATACAGGGTGTTTCACAATTTATATTGTAGACTTCTAGGGGTTGTATAGGGGACTTGTAGAAGGGTTTTAGATGAAGGTTTGATCGGGAACCCTTGTCCGGAAATGTACCGTTAGGATGTAAAATAAGTTTGAAGATCGGATCACTTTCAAATCTCCCGCTTCAAAGGTATGTACATAGTGGAGACATGAGTGCTCTAGCAGTGCTGTTCCAAGTGGTAAACCTATGTTCGTTGCATAAGATGTATCTGCGACGCATGCTTTCATACAGTCCACAATCTGGTGTGCGCTGAATAATTTCTGCTTCCACCAGAATTCGAGTAAGGAGCTCTCCCGACTTGTGGAGGAGTCTCATAAACAAGGCTCTTCTTATGGCCCCACAAGAAAAAGTCAAGAGGAGTTAAATATAGAGACCATGGTGGTCAGGGATTTGGACCCGTGCGTACTCAGTTTGTGTGCGAATGGTTAAGAGGGAGATTGAAAAGTGATCCGATCTTTTAACTTATTTTAAATGCAAACTGTACGTTTCAAAACATTGGTTCCTTATGAAAGCTTTATTTACTAAGACCCCGCAAGAACCCCTAGAAGCCTGTAATTGAGAAACGTTATGCGTATTCAAGTGCACACCAAAATAAATTAACGGTAATTTCTGAACTCAACACTACTAACATTGGCAAAAATTGAGTGTGGAGTTGATGATTGAATGTACATAAACAATTCGAAAGCTCCTTTTGGAATGGAAAGAGTTTAGTGAAAGGTTCTACGCGCTAGTTGATGTTTCTCATATTCATAACCTAATGTCGCACCTCGCTCGACAATTGTTCCAAGTCGGTGAAAAATCCAATTTCGCTTCAAATTGAAAATTATGTATAATATTCGTCGAACAGAAATAGCACTTCAAGAGCGGAATCCAGAGTCCTCCTTAGTAATTACTGTGAGAGACCATTTCAGTGATTTTGCATTGCAGAAACGGTACCTATAATCTGTGAACACCTAAGTGCACCCAATTAAAACTTGAAAGAAGTTTGGGAGAGATGAAAGATTTAAGATATAATTGCTTAAGGAACAAGCAGCAAAGAAAGAAGGCCTATTCCTAACAGAGAAGAGAGCTCTTAAATTAGCCGTATTGCGTATCTTAAGTTTTTTATTGAATTCTTATTTTACGTAACAAGTTTTATTGTTTTAAATTCAATCTTACTCATGATTTCTTCATTTTCAGTCTACAATTTAATAGTCTACAATTCTGCTGAAGAATATAACAAAAATTTCAAAAAAGGACGTGACCACAGAAGATTCATACATAACTCAAAGTAGTTGGATTTTAATAAATATATATACAAACAAAATATTAAAATGAATTGGAATTAAGGAAACTCGTGGTTTTGTGGAATGAATTAGTGAATTTTGTTTTTCAAAACTCATGAAAAAGTAGTAAGACAACCGCTACTATCTTGAGACAAGCCTATTCCATCAATTTGATCAACGGAGATCAACCCTTTGGGAAAAAGGAGAAAATTTAGGGTCAGGATGATAATATGTACTCAATTATGGCAAGACTGAATAGAAATAAATAAACTGTAAAATGACTCTATAATTTGTGATATGATATTACCCCTCAAATTCTTCTGAATTGCTCGCACATATGGTCCAGTTATTAGTCCTATTTCATCAGATAGCTGAGGATCCCTACATGACACTTTCTCTATGAGTTTGAGGTTTATTTCGTTTCAGTTGGCATTATGTTTTTTTACTTCCCTGAGCAGTCATGTTGAATTTTCTCTACATCCACTTTTACATGAATTGTAGTATAGTTTGGTTCCTCGTTTAGAGTTATAATAAAGAGTTCTAAATGGCGTCTTGTACTTAAACTATCACGCCGTTCATAGAATTTACTAATTAATCCTCATAATAGGTTACTTTTCACCCAGAGAGCAGCTCAGACCTCTGTTTATTTTTTGGCATTTGAGAACAGTTCAGGTTCTAATCTTGACGTGCCCTAAAATCCCACAAAAAACACGGTATGAGGATTAGTGATACGTATTCATTGAAAGCCCAAACTCCGACGAAATATAGATTAATAGTTTATGTGTATTTAATATAATTTTATATACAAAGATGAGTTGTTACAATTTGTGAATAAATTGATGAAATTTCCTGGTTTTGCTATGGTAACCCATTAACTTATATCATAACATGTTTTCACCGGCATGGCCGTCATCAGTAAATCTGAACATCGGAAATTTGTAGTCGGAAAAGCATTACCTGCCTGGTAAAACCAGAAAAATTTCGTTAATTGAAATACTTTTTTGTTTTTAATGAATGTCAATATAAAAATAAAAATATGATTTATGTCCATTTTCTGTAAATTGAAGAAGCAAATGTATGACAAACAAAATTCAATGGAGGAGTCCGCATTGCAACTGGTGCTTTCCGCACTAGTCGAATAGAATACTTACTAGTAGACGCTGGCGAACCATCTCTAAACAAGAGAAGTGATGTTCTACTTGGTTCTTACGGAGTGAAACTGATGAGGGTTTCAAATCACCCCACTCAGCAACACCTATATTCTCCGGTTTGGCAAAACACGGGGACCCGAGCTGAGTCTGGCATTACTTTCGCTTGTGCTAGTCTCCTTCCTTTCTCTTTCCTGACCTTCCTTTGTCACTTCTTTGTTCTTTTCAATCCCGACGCTATTAGGTTACGAGGGCTAGAGTTTCTTTCTTTTTCCTCTTTAAAAAAAAAAGAAGATATTTTGATATTTCAGTTTTGATTTGTAATTCAGGAGGGTTTTTAGTGGGTATGGTTGAGTCATTTGGCGTGTCCCACACGTGGGGAGTGTCATGTTGGCTCTCCCTAGTGTGTAACTGCATTTTCCCTCCCTGTACAAGTTTTAGGGCCCCAATGACCTAGATGTAGACGAGCTGTAAAGCCCCACAAACAAAGAAAAGGAATTCAATTCAAAAATATTAATTTTTTATTTATGATACGTTGGAACCTCTATTATCGTCCGGGGTACTGTGGGGGGGATCGCACGATAAATGAAAACAACGGTTAATATAGACACTTTATTTAATTAATTATGTACATAAACATGCATACATATGTGTGTAGAATGTCACGTTATCGGGTTGAAATGTGAAATAATCAGTTTTCGTTTCTTGCAGTCTGAAATGATTTTCCTTAAGTCATTTCTAATATTTCTCTAATTCATTACGTCCTGGAAGTCAAAATTTGATTGGTACCAGAGTGTCTCTTTAAGTTTCGAGGAACCAACTTACAACTGCGGAAACAGTGGGAAGTACTTGTATTTCTATATGTTAATACATTTATTGTCAAAAACGCAGTGTAAAGTGCGTATTTATTTATTTTGACGTAAATTTCGAGTTGAAATTCTCTTTTTCGATGGAAGAGTGAGCACCACGGTTAATCGAGTTTCTACTGTAAAATTATTTTTCGAAGTTAGTGAGTCGAGAAATCATCTCTTCAACACTTCGTCGTCCATTATTTGGCTCTTAATAGCTCTCTTCGTTGCTAAGGAAGGTTACCAAACCTGTAGTTTGATAAGCTTTGTAAATGGGATGTCTCCCATCAGAAGGTACGTTTACTGAACGTTTTCTTGGTTTCTCTCGCTTACAATATTATTATTATTTATATGATAAAATACTCAGTCAAAACATGAAAAGACGATGGAGGAAAGATAAAGTTGTTGGATACTTTCACTTCGCGATACTGTCATGTCCGGTGAGGGTGATCGTGCCAGCTTTAATTCTTCCAACATTCTTCAAACAACTCCAGGTTTTTTTTCGAGTCAACACCTTGTTTAAATACAATTAAAAAAGAAAATTTAAAAGGAAATAGTTAAAATGTTTAAAATTCTACTACAATTAACGTCCATTCTATAAACACTGACCTCCCAAGGATCTTACATCTAGTAAGTACGTGTTTGGCAAATACGGGGCCCCGAGCTGAGTCTGGCATTACTTCCACTTACTTGTGCGAGGCTCCTTTCTTTCTCTTTCCTGACCTCCCTTGGTCACCTCTTGTTCTTTTCGATCCCGACGCTAGGGTATCATTCATTTTCCTCATTTTTTGTGCTACCCCTCATCTTTTGTCAATGTTTTTGATATTTGGTTTTGAGATATGTTTTGGTATGTTGTAAATCAGGAGGGTTCGGCCCCAGGACAGTTGGCCCCCAGTGAGTTTATTGTTCCAACTTTCAGCTGAGCTTCAATAACGTAAAGTCCATCCAGTGGCTCGGGTGTTAGCTTTTTTGCTCATCAAGTTATCCTGGGTTCAATTTCTGGTGGGGATAGAAAAATTGAAGATTTTCACATTAATATTTCTGTTCAACTAGCGGTGGTTACTGAAAAGCGAACCATCCTTCCTCTATCCATCTGCTCCTAGCACCAATAACTCTATTACCAACTACTTCTACTAACCCCTTCACGTGGGCCAAGTTGTTGATAAACGCAGCCAACCGGTCTACTTACTAACAATACCCCTACCACCCAACTCCTACCTCCTTCACCATCAGCCTGCTTCGACCCGTCGGTAAACACGGGGATACGATCCCGGTGTTTGTAGAGGATTAGCTGAAAGTATACCCTCAACATCGGAGCTGGAGTGTTCTTCTTGTCATGATGCAGAAGATCGAAAATAATCTTCGGCTTGTGCACGGCTGCTCCGTGGTATTTCCCCGTGGGACCAGTGACTACCGTCTAGGCGACTTGTGCAGTGTTTACACTGCGGAGTGCTACGCCATATTTCGAGCATTGCGAACTACAAAGTGCTTCCGCGGATCACATTTCCTGATTTGTTCTGATTCGCTGAGTGCCCTCCAAGCAATCCAGAACATGTATCCAGCTGATAAGCTGATCCAGAGTATCCAGGATGTACTTTTCACACTGCAAAGTGACGGAAAGAACATAATGTTTTGCTGGGTTCCCGGACACGTGGGTATCAGAGGAAATGAGGATGCAGACGATTGCGCAAAGACGGCATGCCTCAGGAATCGCGTGGATTTCTCCTCGATTCCTAAACTAGATCTCTTAAATTTCGTCAAGTTGAAGATTCTGAGTGAATGGAGCAATGAGTGGTTAGCTGTTGAAAGGAATAAGCTCCGACTTATCAAATCTTCTGTTAAGTCATGGAGCAGTTCCTGTTGGCCAGCCCGGCGCGACGAGGTCTTGCTGACCCGCCTGCGCATAGGACATTGTCCTCTCACTCATAGGTATCTCTTACTACTTGCTGATGAACCCGTTTGTGAGGAGTGCAGATGTTCTCTGACAGTGCGTCGCCTACTAACTGATTGCAGAAGATACTCAAGTATACGGAGACAAATTGGTCTGGCTGAAGATTTACCAACAATTCTCGGAAATGAAACGGTTAATGTTAACAGACTATTGAATTTTATGAGTAGATCGGGGCTCCTCCCACAAGTTCTCGGGAGGGTTTAAAAAATTTTCATTCCCTTTTCATCTTTACTGTCTTTTTTGTTTTCATCGTTCGTTTCTGTAATTCGAAAATATAATATTTAAAAATTGTTTTCCCTTTTTTTTTGTGATATAATGTGTTTTTATTGTGTTTTCTTTTCTTTCATCTTTCTATTTAGATATTTGTTGATGTGAGGAGGGTGTTTTAGTGGGTATGGTCGAGATATTCGGCGAGTCCCACACACGGGGAAGAGTCACTACGGCTCTTCTCTATGGTGCGAAACTGCATTTTTCCCTACTTGCATGGGCTCTAATGACCTT
>NNCF01126020.1:679-12826 GCA_002313205.1 Laupala kohalensis | reverse complement strand
AAAAAAAAAAAAAAAAAAAAACCTACCTCCTTCAATTGCACGCTACATTTCCCATTTACAAATACTACAATAAAAATACTGTAAATATCATTGTCTAGAAAGGACTGAAGGATATTAATTTTGTTTATCCTGGAAAGAACGGAAGGGAGGATGTCCTGTTACACTTTTATTCCGGAAGAAACACATTTTTTTATGTGCAAAGGTATGTTGTTCTATTATTATTATTATACTAATTCTTTTTACCGGCAATACGCTAGTAATTATTCAAAATAAATTGTTATTTTTGATTGTCTCTCATACGAGATTGTGTAGTAACTTTTTAGATGCTGATTTACTTTTTCTCTCCTGATGTTGATCATCGTGCTGCGGATAGCACAAACTGGGAAAAAGGACCACAAGACAAACTCGTTGGACTTAAAATTTTGGGGTTTTCAATTACCTTTTTTAAAGGTATAATATAGGTGTTTTTTTCACATTAATTGTTTTTTTTTCACATTAATGTTTTGTGTATAGTTTACCAAATTCAATTAGACTGTTGGTAAATTCAATAAGACTGTTTGTAATAGAATATATTGTACATAATAAATATTACTCATGTACTTTTAAAAGTATTTTTCTGTATCTATACGTACATATATGTCCATGATTTAGGTTGTTTTATTTACCCATCTTGCAGTTTAGGTGAGTTATGAAGTTTATTTAGTAAGATAATTAAATATTCAGTCTTGTCTTTTTTGTTTTCAGGTACGTATATTTTAAATTTATTGAAATTTATGGTTAACTAAAATTTTTGCATTTGTGCAAGTGTTAAAGATATAAAATTTTTGCATTTGTGCAAGTTTTAAAGATATTCCCAGTAATATGTTAATTAAGAAAATGAGCCAGAAATTTTAAATAAGTTATGAGCATAATTGATTTTCGATTATTTTTTTTCATCTCATTAAACGAAAAATAATGTTCTTGAGATTCGCACAGATGATTAGGTTGTTTCGTGCGATCCTATTACTTAATCAAACTAAATCACGAAACCGATCGTGATGAAATTTAGCAAGGAGATAGTTTATAGTTTTCGTGTCCAGGACGTAGGCTAATTTTCCATTTTTAAAATTTAAGAAAAGAAAGATAAAAATGAAGTTAAAGATAAATGTAGATGAAATCGGGGGAAAATTTGACCATAGTCACTCACACTGCCTAAACTGTTAGAGATAGATGATAACAATGAAGTATTATTGTTCGCCTCGAAGAGTTCTACAAAAAAGTCTGCGACAGCATATGTGAATCTACTAAGGTTAATTTAAGTTAAAACGTTGTGAAGAATAGAAGTGTTGAAATACTTCAATTTCAGAAGGAAAAAAGACTGTCTTCATCAAATTTAATGGGTTCTTTGTAAAAACATCTTTAAATAGTAAAGTTTGTACGAATGGTTTAGATTTTATATGCGTTTTAATGAAATGGTGCAACTACACTGCCGCAGTTGTTAATTGCATCGGAAGCAAAAATTGGACCTGTGCGAGGCTTCCAGTGAGTTCGTTGGTTTAACGAGCAAACAAATTCCGGGCAACACCGGGTAATCAGCTAGTTTTTATATGAAGAAGAATGTCTCGGGCGGTGTGTATACGTATATCTTTTATACAAATCTGCAGTTTCAATCCGAGCATGAACGTTTGCATACTTCATCGAAACGAGCATTTACTTCCCATGCGTTCGCGTGGATACAAAACAGTTCTCAAGGCTTAACTGTCCGCCTTGTGTAGGTGAAAATTGTATTTCACTTCCCGGATTTTTAAATAATTCGTAGTAACTTACAAGCATACAATTCTGAAAACGGAGTATTTTTGCAGGTTTTCTTCGTGGTATTCAGTTTTTGGAATTAACAAAAGTGAAAATTTAATACTACGAAATTCGGAAAATATGGAAACTAACATCAATTTAGAATATAAGAACCCTGGGTAACTCCTGGCATTATGAGCTCAAAATTTCAGACCTGTTGACAGGTTTTTTTTATTACCTGAATGTCCAATAATGATTAAACTTTTCTCAAAGACGGGTAGTTCTGCTAGTATTTATATAACTACTATAGCAAACTGCCCATGTATACACCAATTTTTCCGAAAATTATGCAATAGATTTCAAAATCATGAAATGAAGCTAGCTATATTCATGTCATGTTTCTTTGCTTTGAGAAAATTAAAAAAAAAAAAAAAAAAAAAAGTTCATTGTATATTAGTCGCAATGAAGTACTTAATTGTCCTGAAAGTGGTCACAGGTAGTTTGTACTCGTAACAGCTCTCTTCACAATAATTTATTTATTTTCTTATTGACAGTGTAACTGGCTTGATCTTCGTATAGAACATGTACTCAATGTAGCCAACACTTTCACTTCGCCATTGTCCATAAGAGTAATGATAAGGGACCTCGCGTTCTGTTGGCAGTTTTCGAATTTATGAAAACTGAAATCCATTGCCAATCTCGACCACCGATTCAATTCATCCGCTATTCTGTTCTTTTTTAATCGAGCTTGTGGAACGAATATTACCTTGTGTCTTCGTTTGACTTCCCGGGGGACTTACATCTAGTAAGTACGTGTTTGGCAAACACGGGGCCCCGAGGTGAGTCCGGCATTACTTCCACTTACTTGTGCCATGCTCCTTCCTTTCTCATGTTCTTTTCGATTGCAACTCTATTAGGGCTAGGGTATCTTTCATTTTCCTCTTCTCCCCAGGGGACTTACATCTAGTAAGTACGTGGCTCCTTCCTTTCGCTTTCTTGGTCACTTCTTGTTCTTTTCGATCCCGACGCTAGAGTGTCTTTCATTTTCCTCATTGTAATGTTGTGGATTTGTATGTTTTGAGATATTGTAATTCAGGAGGATTTTTAGTGGGTATGGTTGAGTGATTCAGCGAGTCACGTTGGCTCTCCGTAGTGCGTAACTGCATTTTCCCTACCTGTACAGAATTTTAGGGCTCTAATGACCTAGATGTAGACGAGCTGTAAAGCCCCACACAAAAAAGAAAACTTTGTTTGATGTGTACTTCTGTAGTCGCTTTTGTGTCTACTATTAAGATTCGTTTGGATATTACTTGAATTCGTTGGAGCTGGCAATTTGTGTTAGGCAACCATGTTGCATAACTTTCGGCAAGGTTACCTGACTTTAAGTGTATAGTTTGTGTACTTCCCAACCCCCCAGGGGACTTACATCGAGTAAGTACGTGTTTGGCGAACACGGGGCCCTGAGCTGAGTCTGACATTACTTCCACTTACTTATGTAAGGCTCCTTCTTTTCTCTTTCCTGACCTTCCTTGGTCACCTCTTGTTCTTTTCGATCCCGACGCTATTTGGGCTAGGGTATCTTTCATTTTCCTCTTTTTTTAATGTTTTTAGTAAAGTCGTGATATATGTTAGGATTTGAGTTGTAATTCAGGAGGGTTTTTAGTGGGTATGGCTGAGTCATTCGGCGAGTCCCACACGCGGGGAGAGTCATGTTGGCTCTCCCTAGTGCGTAACTGCATTTTCCCTACCTGTACAAGTTTTAAAGCCTCTAATGACCTCGATGTTGACGAGCCCTAAAACCCCACAAAAAAAAAAGTACTTCCCAACTATCCACAAAACTCTTTTTGCATTTCTTTACGAAGGACTCGCAATTGAGTTTGGTGTCCTATCACGTCGCACGGGAATTTGAACTCGCCTCTTCGTGACGCTTCAGTACTCACCTGAATATAGCATTTGTAATAAGAGTGGTTTATTACGAAATAAAATACAGTTTTGTATAAAAAATGAAGCTATCAGATAATAACACTATTATCTGTGTCTAGCTAATCTGTTCTCTGTAACTGCAAGCAACCACTAGAAAGTAAATGGCCAAAACTGCAAATAAAAGAATTAAGTTATTATATTTTAGGTTATTCACCCTCTGATTGTATTACTTATTAATACTCTTGTAGATGTGAAAATACACTAAAGACAATGATAAGGAACAAAACTGATTCAATACATGACGGTTAAAATTACATCTTTGCTTAGTTGAGAACAACGTTTCGAGGTTAAGGTTTAACCTCAGTTTGAGGTTCAGTATATTCCATAAGGTGGTACTATTACATATATCAAATGTATATGCCAGTAACGAATGTTGTGAAAGTCACATGCCATATTTTAAATGTATTGATAATTAGATGGTTTATGTTAAAATTCTAAAGTCTGTCCGGTATGTAAATTATCATTGTTACTTTAATTTCATCATGACGTCATAGTTTTCACTCTAACGCCTTGATGAAACAGACGTGTAACAAGTGTTTTAACGTTGAAAAATGTTGCTCTCAATTACTGTGGAAATGTGATTATAACCATCATGTCATAAATCAATATATAAATGTTGATTGTCTTTAATGTATTTGCCCATCGACAAGAATATTAATTTATTAAGTTTTTAGTCAATTATATAATGAACTTATCGGTACCATCATTCTCAGATGTATGTTAAATATTGTATTTCGGTTCATTTTCATTAGAAATTAAGATAGAGCTAAAACATTCATTTTTATAGTTATTTAGAATTAAATTACTCAAGAGTTCGTTTTATGCGGAAGTGAAGCCTTGGCACGGAGTAATCGCGAAATTATGAAAAATCCCTTCTAAAATGAAAATATCTGAACCTTCTATACCCGTGTTAGGTCCATTCTATGGTGGCAAGCAGTGGCGTGCGCAGAAAAAAATCTTGGAGGGGGCTAGAACCTCCGAATAAACTAAGAGGGCTGAAGTTTGTCACTTCGTTCATTAGCCCACTATTTTAAAACATGTAGCCAATAATATGGTAGCTATGTCAAAAAATTGTTAAAATTTATAAACACCTATTTTCTCTACTTTTAATATTTTATGTCTTAAAAACGTCTATTTTCTGTATTTTAAAGAGGGGCATTGAACCCCCCGAGCGCCCTCTTGCGTACGTCTCTGGTGACATGCTGTTGAATTCCTTACACTTGGTCAACAAATGTCATTTCAGGGTTTAAAAAAATGAACAGAATAGTAAGTTAAATAGTTCTATGCTTGATGAGCACCTGGAACGCTCATACAACTTTAAGAACCAGAAGTAGAGCTTAATTGAGAGAACAGTCATCCGTTTCCACAATTTTTAAGCGCGTAAATTCTCGTAGCTATGTTTGCTACGCGATGATTCTCATAGCCCCTTTGGGACCAACAGTCACGAAGCCAACAGCTGTCTCTTATCGGTGGTGTAAGAAGACGTCACAATCATGTGACTAAATACAGCTGATTGAAACCATTATGAGAAGCTGCGCGTAGTATTTCCCGAAAATATGAGAATTTTCGCATTATATTTTTGCATTCTCACCTGCAGTGATACAGGCCGTGAGCATGGCCCAAAAGGCCCAATTTAATTCGTAATCCCTGTCTTCGTCCTTCATCGTGTCTCTGTTATCAAAAATATAGAATATATACCAACAGACGGCGAATATATTATAAATTATATAAATTATAGTGAATATTATCCACGAATTTATCAATTTGGGACGTCCTCTCTGTGAAGAAGAAAAAAGACATCAGATTGACTTGTGGAACAGTAAGATACTTTGCTACACGACTTTTTTACTCTCCAATTTAAAAAAAACACACTAGTTAAGTTAGAATCAGGGTCCTGACACTTATTCCCCAATGGCTAATCTGTAACTAAACGCAGATATAAAAGAGAGATTAGTGTATTTAAGTCACATTAATAATTCAAATGAAAAAAAAAGACAGAAACATAATAAGTCTTCGACCAAACAATGGAAAAGTCTCTAGACTTACTAGAAAGAAAGTTGCTGAAAGGAGAGATAAGCCTGGTTACTGAATAACTTTCACTCTAAGAAATAATTTAAAATTCAGTAGACAAATAAACACTACTGGATTATACGTGATCGCTTATGTTCTTGTAGGGGTCTGATTATTTTGACTAAACATCAGACTAATCTGCATTCACAAACGCCCAACCACCCATTTCCGGACGTAGGTTGATATATACTTTTTTGTCTCTTTTCCTACCCTCTTAAATTATGTTTTACTTACGTAGGCAAGTCAATAAATAAGCCGAAAAACTGAATATGGGCGATAAGAATAAGTAACTTTCTCACATTTCACTTTCCGACATAACCTCACTTTCATTCAGACACTTATCCCATCTCTTTACAAGTGCTTGAAGGACGGTGGTGAAGAAGTCTTTTGGTTGCTGTCGCAGTCAACGAGTAACCGCTTTGTTTACGATATCAGTCTCAAAATGACCACCAAATGACTTTAGGGACTCAGACATGAAAATCACTGGGGGCTAAGTCGGGACTATACATTGGATGTTCCAAGCGCTGCCAACACGAAATGTTCTTTAACAGCTCCTGCGTCAGTTTTGCTATGTGAGGGCGGGCATTGTCATCCAGAAGTATCACTCCCTTTCTCAGAATCCAGGTCGCTAGCGGCGAATGACCTGTCACAGTTCCTGCAGAGTGGTGCGTTACGTTCGTAATTTAAAACGGTATAAGGGAAACTGACGTTTGCGACTTATACATTGATTTGCCTTCATGATATTCATCCTGTAAATATCCAAAAGACCTTATAGTAGATCAGTGTTTTTGATTCTTACCTCGCGCGCTGCGGTGTACAACATGAAAGCGAAGATGATGCACAATACTGAGAAAAAAATGGTAATACCCGTTTCAACGTATATCCCTAGAAAAGATGGGAACAGTTTCTATGTTATTTTGCGTCGTCATACTGCTATATTAAACAAATTTCAATTTTCTACGGAGGTAAACATTCAGTAAACCTTCATTCCCAAAAAACAAACCAATGATATATACGGTTGGAGGAAACGCTGAAGGATATCGTTATGTATCTAGGTATCGATAAAGATTATTAAAAAAAGGGATATGTATGTAGCATAAAATTAATACTCTAGATTCTCAATGAACATACTAAGAACTGAATCCATTTCTTCCGCGTACTTACACGTGGAGAAGATGTGTGTAATTACTTTCAACCCGGTGAAAATGGCGACGATCCAGGAATCGAAGCTAGAACTACTTTGATTTCACATGTCTACTACTACACTCGTTTGGGTTCCACAACGGTATACCTTTTACACCTGTGCTTCACCCCGGAAGACCTAAGATGCAACACGAGATAGATCAACCCAGGCGGAACACTGTGCGCTTTAGTACCGGTTTTACATGTACCAACGTGTTAAAGTAGGTTATGTATATATTTCTTCAGGTCTACTGGGGTTAGGCGTGGGTAGAAAAAGCATACCGTTAAGTAGAGTGAACCCCCTAGGGGACTTACATCTAGTAAGAACGTGTTTCGTAAACACGGGGCCGCGAGCTGAGTCTGGCATTATTTCCACTTGTGCGAGGCTCCTTCCTTTCTCTTTCCTGACCTTCCTTGGTCACCTCTTGTTCTTTTCGATCCCGACGCTAGGGTCTTTCATTTTCCTCACTTCCATTTAAAAAATTAATATATGTAATGTTTTGAGATATGTTTTGGTATGTTGCAATTCAGGAGGGCTTTTAGTGGGTAGGGTTGAGTCATTCGGCGAGTCCTACACGCGTGGAGAGTCATGTTGGCTCTCCTTAGTGCGTAACTGCATTTTCCCTACCTGTACAAGTTTTTTAGGGGTACAGTGAACATCAGATAGTGTAGTTGTGAACAGCCGTGATCAAAGCAGGGGTCCAGACTTCGATTCCACGTTCGGCGCCATTTTCACCGCGTTGAAAGTTATCTCACATTTCCAATCGTGTTCCTTCATTTTCCTGGCTATTCAATGCACACGCATTGTGCTGTACTGTTGGTTAATTTCTACATATAAGTTCCTAGTTTCATCATGTGTAATTTGATTCACAATTGTTTTATTTTTTCTAATACATTCATTCTATTATCTGAGGTGAGGGAGAACTGAAACGAATATACACTGTGAGGCAAAATTAGCTTGCGAACATACTTCATCTCGCGATAACTTGTATGTTTTCAGAAGTATTATATGGAAAATTGCAGTGAGGGTGCTAACGTGTATTTACTATACTCTCCCTTGTCGGGAGATTTCTGTTCCACTCCTTTTGCTCTTCCGCCCTTTAGAGTGTCGAGTAGTGAAGGTAGAGCTTGTCCAAGGCACTGGGTTTACGTGTTTCCTCAGCGGTGGGAGTATCCCTGCAAGACATTCCTTAATACATTTCACCACCTTTTCAAAATATAGTTTTCCCCGCATTTCGAACGATAGATCGGGGACTAAAATAGTTTAATTTGATGTCATTAGACGTAGGTAATGCAATGATATAACATATTTACATCCTACCGTGTAACCACTTCTATTAAAGGGTCGTCCAACCCTAGAGTGCGTCTAGAGAGAGTGTGGCCGATGCACGTTAAGTTTCTGATTGGGAGCGCCATTTTTCAGTCAATGTGAAGCGAATTTTAAAATTTCAAGATACACCAATTGAATTCATCCAATTCATGTCACTTTTGATGTCTGCCGGACAGCAAACCTATTACACCTAAAACTCGAGAAGCACTAATCCGATTTTCGTGATTCTTTTTCTAATTTGTTGATACGTTCTCTGGCAATGTGTTCGTATAAATTTTGTTATCTTATGTATCACAAGTAATAGGCAAAGACGAGAATAGACAAAGTGAGGGGAAAATAGCTTCTTAGGAGACGTATATTCGCGTACGATGCCAAAACGGTTAGAGGTAGGTGGTAACAATGAGTGGCGATATTCTTCGTCTCAAAGAGTTCTACAAAAACGTCCCCGACAGCATAAGTCTATCTACAAGAGTTAATCAAAATTATTGAAAAAAAAAATTAAAAATGGACGTGTTAAAATACTTCAACTTAAGAGAGTAATTCAAAAATAAATCCTCATGAAATTGAGTGCAATCTGTGTTTTGCGCATTTAATAAAGATGAAAACTGACGTTAAATAGTAAAATTTGCATGAATATTTTAGATTTTTCAAGTGTTTTAGTTTTACAAGCAGTTTCGGCCGCCGCCGCTGTCCCCGTCGTGTGTTGCCTCGGGAGAGCCAGGGAAACATTTGACTGGCGCGCTCCCTTGTGGTGCATCACGTGAAACAAACATTTTATACTTACGTTTGTGTATTTGAATCACGTGCTACTTTGACGAAAACATGGCGGATCTCGGTCAATAGATCACCCTTATTTCAAATATCACTCAAATACACTGCAAAACGTAGATGTTACGGTGAGTTGAAGGATATGCACAGCTTCTTTTGGCTCGGAGTGAATTACTTTCAAATCCTTGATAAGCTTTTTCTACTAATGATGTAGAATGGGTTTCGTTTCTTTAGACATTTTTTGTAAGTTTAAAAATTAAGCGTAATTAATTTAAGATATTTTCATTTAAGTTAATTGTGCATATAATGAGAAGAAAATCTATTCTTGATGGGCGGATTGTGTAACGGTATTGACGGTGGGAAACTTTACCTTCTAAACTATTAGCTTTGTTTTATAATCCGTCTACTGAATATGACAAACATCACAGGGATTGAACAACAATTATTTATACAAAAAATTCAAAACCTGACGAGAACGTTGTTGCGGAAGCTCAACTTGTTTACAATATAATAAATTAATCCGTTCACTATCCCTTATCAGTAGGGTACATGAGATGTTTCAGTCACTTCTTGTCTAAGGAATTCGAATAAAACGATTTGAAATACAATCGTACGATATTTCGGTATCGAGATATTTCACTAAAGTACACGAGCGTCTTGCCTAATTCGCCTCTCGTTGTAAGTAACATTTTAATTATATGTTTTGGTGAACTGCCATCTCAACACCGGTATGACATACAAGTGTTCTTTGTTTTATTCGTCCACCTAAGACGAGAAATTTGAGTCATCATATGGTAACGTTAAATTAGGGGTTACATTTATCGTAATTTATACTAGAGCATGCGCTTCCTGAGACTGAGTCACGGAGATCGATTACAGCTCCGAACAATGGGGAAGTGTCCACAGCAGACCCAGTACATGAGAAGCAGGCTTTGTGTCTTAGGCAAGGACTATACTTTATGAACCTCAATCATTCTTTGAAGATAAAAATTAACTCCCGAAGTTACTTTATTTGATAGGTGATAGAGATTATTATTTTACTTTCTGAATAAATTTATGCGCATTATTTTGAATCAAAGTTGGTAAATCAATTGTTATATTTTAGCACTAACTTTTTAATCTTACACCAAAACATTTGAAAAAAATCAGTAGTCGTGGTATATTTTGGCTAAAGCCTACTACATTATTATTGCTATAAACATATTACGGATTTATTGAAATGTATTTAATATTCAAATTTAATATATAACGCCATTTTTTGTTTATTAATATACAGCTAGAGGGTCACCGTGCTCGATTATTGTGATGTATTTTGGTGGAACGATGTTGCTAGTTTAGGTGTTCCGTCTTCCACTGCTAGATGGCAGCAGAAGTACGGAATGAGTAGAGTACCATTAAGGAGAGTAACGCCGATCGCCATTTTGTGTCTACAGGGGCGTCCATACTACTTCGCAACGCTGTAATGTGAACACACCCGAACGAGCATAAAAGTGCGCGAATCGTGTCGGTGTTAACGCGGTTTATGCGATTGTAAGGAATAGTTACTGTTTGGAAAAAATATACCAGATACTTGCTTAAAAGAACAAGTGGGAAAGAAAGAGATATCTCTGAAACAGACAGGCACCTGTAGTCATCAAGCAGCCAACAGAGCATGCGCAATGCAATCAACTTGACACTGACGCTTAAAAGATATTGTTATTTATGTGCCCCAATGGCATCCGATGCGAGCTGAACGCTAACCTGTTTCCCTGAACTTAGTTCTGACTTGTGTTCAAAGACTACGCCTGCTCCTTGCATTTACGAGACGCGCTCTGTATGCAACCAGGTGAAGCGCGCAATCCACTTGACAGTGATATCTGTGGAACGTCAACACAGCGAGACGTAGGATCAAGCAATGAACCAAGTATCGCATTTTTTGTTATTGAATAGACATTTCCTATGCTGTGAAACAATGAATTCATATTACATTATTGAATATTGTGTATCATACACAGCAATTCCAATGCATTCTAGATCTAACCAATGAAGCATCTTTTTACTCCAATCAACTGTATTTTTATTGGTTTTTCTTTAATGATCTTGGTTCATTGTTTAGAAGAGAAAAGTCAAGTTGTCTCTGTGCTGTTTCCACATTGTGAGGTGGCTAGTGTCTTGTGTACAGTTACTGTACAGAAATTAAGGGAGAATTTAGATACATTTGGGTGTTGCGACAAGAGGTTTCGAAAGACCAAAAATGAAGGTGGATGAGATGGGAGTTGAGAGATGGAAATGCCAAGAAGATAATTTAATAACATGAAATTTCAACTAGCAAAATAAATCATTAAAATAAGGAAGATTTCGAGTGATACAAAACTGAGAGCTCGGTGAAATCTGGATGAGTTGCTGCGATAAAACGATCGTTGATTTGATGATTTGGGTATAACTTTAGTTGATGTTGAAGGACCGATCGTTCGTGGCCGAAAGCATACTACAGAGGAGCGCGTGGTTCCTTGGCCATGAATTTATCTCGTGGGCTGTTTGCATCGTGATGTGACCAACGAGAGATTCGAGGAGTCTTCTACTTGAGAGCCAAATGAGAAGTGGGGCGAGTCAATGAAAATGAATCTCTATAGCCGAAACCACGCTTTGCGGCCAGAGCGTGACGTTACAGTCGATCACGGATCGAACTGCAGGTATTGAGCGCCATCTTAGTCGAATGGACTTGACGCCAGACGGACGTGAGGCTACTTGAAATTGTTCTGGCAGGGAAACAGTATGAAGTTCATGTGCATTTCTTGATGATTTAATGCTCGTTTATCACCACAATTTTCTCCTCCCTAAAAAAACGCTCAGGCGTGATTTTGAATAAACCTATAAGAAATAATCTACAAGAAGCGCAACTATCGAGAAATTTCACTCATTTACATAAAGGAGCGTTGAGTCCACAGACTATTCACTTGACCTATGTTGCTTTTTGTGACCAAATTCGCAGCAGTTACCATGGTAGCACAATAAAAAATACATTTCAATGACTATAAGTTAAATTATTTACACAGTTGTATTCA
>NNCF01126019.1:245856-256003 GCA_002313205.1 Laupala kohalensis | reverse complement strand
GAGACAGATATTAAGGAGAGTTATTGCGTTAACTTTTCATGGTGGTTCTCAACATTAAGGTTCCGTGCCCCAGGGGTTCCGGGCGTTTCGTTGCCTCGACAAACTGCACTCCTTTGCAGCTCGCGAATATATGCAAACGCCCTTGGGGGCTTGGAAACCAAGGAACGGTCGGCTGTTCTCAGTAAAACATAGCACGAGTTGTTCCCATTAATGGATGAAAGTAACATTCCCTGGATTGTAGAGGAAGTTGGAAGGAAGTTATTTCATTCAGTGATAAACTGGTGTCTAAAAGAATGATAAATGTGTGGAAAAACGACTTCAGCTTATCAAATTTATTAAATAATTTGAAAAAAATTGTGATATACGAATAATTAATATATTTAAACATTAATTAACAGATAAAACGGCAGTTGAAACAATGTTGAGAATAACTTTAAAATTATGCTTTCATGTCAGACTTATTTTGATACACATACCAGAATATAATGTGTAAAATATATCTTCATAATTCAATAACAATATTGACATTATTTTCGAATTTTTAATAATATAATATGAAGAGTTCTGTGGACATTTGAAAATTGTAAATGTGTTGCGTAAAATACTATAGAGAAAGAAAATCCTCATTCACACCGGAAAATATTTTATTTATGAGTTTATCAGTTAATTTCAGAGATATTACACAATGAATTAGTACTTAGAGATATAAGTGTGTGACAAACATTTGTATTTTTTCAACCACACAGCATCAAGTACCATCACAAAATTATGAACACGCTTTTTTTTTTGGTAAAACACTCAAACACCACTCCTGTTATGCTATACGTGGTAGTAGGAATTATTAATAAACCCGAATTAAGTGTTTTCATCTGAATAACTGGGATGAGGCAAATTACGGTGCACATTTCCAGGACAATTAGTATGTATATCATTTTTTTCCATTGTAGCATTTGTAAATGGGTAATATAGCGTGCTATGGAAGCTAATCCACATGGAGCGATAGGAGGTAGGAGTTGGGTGGTAGACTATTGTAAGTAGGTGAACCGGTTAGCTGGGATTACCAACAACTTGACCCACGTGGAGGGGTTAGTATAAGTGGTAAGGAATAATTTGAGTTATTGATACTAGCAGAAGGTTCGCTTTTTAGTAGTCACAGCTATATAAACTGGGACATTCGTGTGAAAAGCTACAAATTTTTCTGGCCCCACCAGGAATTGAACCCGAAATGACTTGGTGAAGAGCAAGAACGCTACCATCTGAGCCTTTCTTCTTTCCTGAGGGCCTAAGTATATCATTTGAAGAGAAACAACAAATTCCATGAAAAAATCTGTTTGCAATCAGATGTGAATCTACATACAAAACGATGAAATCAATATTTTGTGGTAAACAAAAACAAATAATATTTCTGTTCTTTCTTGGAACTGTTACGTATTCGTCAGATAACTATACTAAATCTTTTGATTTTGACTTTGTTATACTAAATGTTTTGACAAGTTATGTTATATTGAACTGAATCAACCATAAAAAAACAAATAGAAAATCAAACATAATTATTATTTTCAGAGCTTAGGTTTAGCAAAATTAGTAAACGTTTCAATGTTATAGTGTTCACGATTCATGTTATGATGTTTGTTATCCGGTAGTGGAGCCTTCCACGTAAAATTCAGTGGCGCAATCAGTAACCTGTTCCACGCGATGGTTCAGATATAAAACGATCTTCAAATGAGGAAAAAACAATTAAAAAAATAAGTACACGTACATAATGGTGACAAATAATCAACTCGATAAGTAAATTAATGAGTATTCATTAACCTGAATAAGAATTAGCTCACTCGGCGGCTCCTGAGAATAGGACTGTATGCGACCGCTTAAAAAAATTCATTTCTGGTGAATACGATGTCCTTAACTAGTACATTTTCCAACCTCAAATTGAATAAAATTAATTGTTAATATTTCACCCGAAAATGAACGACCTATCTGCCAGCTTCCCTCTGTGACGCCCATGCTCAATAACTCTTGGACTACTACTACTAAATGGAGTAAGCAAATTAGGGAAATTATCTGTAATTTAGGGCTGGAATACTTATGGCAGGCCACACCTGAGAGTAGTGATAGCAAGCTAATTCAAAATAAATTATATGAAGCGTACAGACTAGAAATAGAAATGAGCAGGTTAGAAAAAAGGTCACTCATATTTCAAAGAGTTGTAGCAGGTCACTGGGGACACAAACCATACGTAAACTCACTGAAATCGAAGACGCGATCAAGTTACGGGTGGTTTCGACCAGGGGGATGTAAATTACGAAAATTAAGAAATAATCTAGATTAGATTTGTCCAATATGTGTTGAGCAGGAAAAAGATTGGATTCACATCCTGTTACATAGTACACAAACAGAAAAATATCGAAAATGTTTGCAAATTGGAAAATTTATAAACGAAAACACAAATATTAACTTGGCAATTAATATAATGCGTGACAACAGAATGTCTGTAGTGGAATCTTTGAGGATGTTTCTACGTAAGGGAAAAAATGTAAAAATAAATCAAGTAGATTATAATGGTTGGATAAAATGCAACATAATACTGCCGGCTTTGTTTGCTTTCTATGTTACAGGTTACAAAACGTCTTCCTACATACGGGTGAAGAAATACTATTTTGTAAATACTTTTTCTTTTAGACTCTATTTGTAAATACTATTTTTTTAAATAATTCTTATAGACTCGTGTCTTAAGTAAATACTTTTGTAAATATGTTTTGTAAATATTGTCTCTTGTAAATATCTTTTCCATGTACAGTTGCACCTATTTCAGATTTAAGAAACTTTTACAGCATGCCAAAAGTTTATAATATAATAATAATTAATTTTCTATACATGAATACTAAATTTAATATTACGGTAGCAGGAAATAATAATATTAACTTTTCTATGAAAAATGTAGACGCAACTGAACAATTCATTGTGGGTGAATACCAGCACATTTAACGCACAACCCACGGCATTAAAGAGCTTATATGAAGGCAAAGGGGCTAAAGCCTTGCCACATGTAATTTAAAATGTAAATATTGTAAATAAAATGCCCTATTGAATTGAATTGAACTACTCTTTCTCGCATAGTTCTTTCACAAAAACTCTCGAACTTCTGTTCGCGTGCTGGAAGTAATACTTTAAAATAGCATTCTGACAATTTTACACTATTTTAGACAATTTCACCAAATTTAATTTATGTCCATCAATCAATTGAGAATGTAGGGCACGGGGATTTCGAGCTCAAACTTTCCCGAAAAGGTATAAAAATATTATTTTTTATTTCGTAAAATAATAAATGAAGTTTGGTACGGAGGCCTATTATTAGCGTTGGGTAATAAAAATATATTCTTCCGTTATCGTAAAGTATCGAAATATTTCTTACCTACAAATCCCACAAAAATCTTGAGAAGTAAAATCGTATATCCGCCAATGCCTTCAATTATTGTAGATTTGCATTCCAGATAAATATCTAACATCCAAATAACGTAATATACATCCTTGAATTTTTAAGGGTTATTGTATTACGTGTTTTATAAATGTATTAAATTGATTGTGGTTAAAAACACAATAAAAGTGTCTCGTAAATGCGGGGGAATCTAAAAACGAATCTATTCGTATCATTCGTGGTTGGTTCACGACGGACAGCAGCAATTCGAGGTCACAGAAGACAAACCGGAACAAATCTGTCCCTTTCTGCGGGAAGCCCAGCGAATGCATAATTCTTATCAGCGCAGCCGTCGAGATAAAAAACGAGCGCACCTTCTCCCGGAAGACATCGCGCTCAGCCCCAGCGCCTGCCTCCCCAATCGCTGTTGGGTATGACCTCCTCCATTCCACTACACACCGAAGAGGACACTGCCAATGAAACAATGCATTTATCATGCGACGGGGAAACAACCTGTCAGACGAGGCGCGACCCACTCTTCACCCACAGAGCTCCCAAATTGCTCTTCGTTCCCTGCTCCCCATGGACATCCCTAGTGGGTATCCTATCGCATTTGTTTTGTATTGTATGCCCTGTGTTTTTAATCTTTTTACTCACACTCATTGTTTGTTACTATTTTTAACGTCTCCGAGAATCGGTGGAATCATTCAAGAAATAAATATTTTTTGATATAAAAATATCAGTTGCAAACTGTGCATGACCACGTGGAGGACAAACTAATTTATTCTCTGGAAGCCCATTCGTGTCATAGGGTCCAAAACAGTGGTGAATTTAACAATTCCATGTCCCTAGACAAAATTCGTGCATGCACCCCCTCCCGCGTAGAGTAATAAAAATATTACGTGTTAGATTATCTACAGATTATTATAAAATATTCTTCTCAATATATTTTAATCGTTCAGCTATTTAACAATATACTATCAGTATAGTAAAATAGCTATTTAACAAAAAATTTTCAGCGTATTATTCCGAAAATATTATAAATGTTAGTATCACTCGATATAAAATCGGGATAATTAACACGAATAATATTAATAGCAATCATTTATACATCCATAATTTCAGTGTTTTCTTCCATACTTTGGTTTAAAAGTGACAAATAAGGGTGTTCATTACATCAGCAATTTATACATTAATTTACAGTTTCAAATAGAACTAAAAAGTCTTCGTATTTGATAGACATCTTAAAATATACGAGAATCGGGCATTTAAGGCAAGTTAAAAATGTTATATTCAAGATCTTACGTGAATATAACTCATTGGTTGGCAGATCATATGAGCAATTTTTTCCGCCAATAGCTTATGCAAAGGCTATTGGAATATCAAAAATATTGAAGTAAATATTTCTACCTCGAGAACAAGTTTTAGGACAATATTTAAAACCTCGTTATTTTCTTTTAAGTTTTATACGGATTTACCGTTCTGATACCTCCATGTTACTAATCTTCCACGAACTGATTTCAAAAGTACCTATTCTAGTTTTATGTACCGAAATATTTATATTTTTAATTCCGTACCTTTCATCTTTCTAACGCCAATATAAATTGGTGTTCTGAGAAGAGATACTTTTATCCATGAACCTCTGTCAGGTAGGAGTTAGTCAGTTCGGTTATTAGTATAACCATCTAACATGACCATACGCTTTATTTTCCACGCCTCTCATTTCCCACTCCTAGATTACCACACTCCTAATGAGAATCATTTTTTCCATTCTTTGCAGTCTAATTGGTCCAGCTTCTTTCATGGTATATTCTTCTTGGGAACAAAGTGTCTCAGTCTAATACAGGCACAAGAACAAGTAGTATGGACCAGTATTAAGGGGTCATCCACATATTATGTAACGCACGTCGGGGGAAGGAAACTTTTTGTATCGTAAAGGTACACGAATACATGTCTAAGCGACTCTGGCCCTTAGAGAGATTCCGAAACAATTTGTATGAGCGTCAGTCAGGATATACATGTCGCACATGCAAGTCGCAAACGCGTATGCGCATGCACAGAACCCATGGTCAGTGCTCGTTCCGCCATGTTTGTTTACAATCTAGCTGTGTTATTTGCTGGTCATATTATTTCCTCTCATTTATTGACTCCTGTAATCTTAAGAGTTAAGTAGTACATATCATGTGAACTTGTCAAGTTCTTCCCTTGCGGTACACCAAAAATTCCACGCTAGAAATCACGAAGTGNTCTTCTTGGAAGACAGGGTCATCTTTGCCCTCTCACACCACCGTATTACGATATCTAGGTACTTTTGCGCCTCAACTTCAAGTTGTTTCCGACTGTCGCCACCAACTGTGATGGCTAAGTCGTCCGCGTACGCCGTCACCCGGGCCCCCGCATCTTCTAGGTCTTGAGGTAGAAGTGTCTGAATTCTTACAAACCGTAAACCTTCGAAACGTTGCGATACATGTATCTCAGGCGTAATTATTCGTGTACCTCAGACAAGTCGCTCACATGAGTACAAGTGTAAATGTACCTTTACTCTGCATTACGGTTAATACGGTTAAGTGGTAGCCTTGATGATACGTAACTATTAGTGGTATAGGGTTTCTTGTACTGGGTCCCCTCATCACTGTAGTCGTTTTAAATCAGTGAGAGCCCAAAGCAATGAGTTACAAATAATTAAGTTATTGCACCAAAGATTGTTCACGCGTTTTTAATAAAGCAACAACAAATTTTTCTTTGTAGGGAGGGGGTCGAATAGGTCTAGCGTTACGTGACTACGAGTGTGAAGAGAGGGAATGAGGTATCTTTATAAGTGTATCATGAACGGGAGAGAGACGTTTAAAAATACTAATTTTTGCGTTGTGCAGTTTTTAGACGGTTCCCAGAGTGCTAACGCAAAGAGCGAAGGAAGATTAAGATCTTGTAGGAGTTATGTAAAAATAACAAAGAGACGGTGTCTGTAGGCGTTAGCAACACAAGAAAGTTTTGATGCATCAAAAAACCGTATTGCAAACTGTTTATTATTTTAACAATAACAGATCAAATCGCAATATATTTCGCGAGGAATCCTGAATCCTTGATTCAGTTATATTTATCATGCACTCACTCGATGTTAAAAGTTTCCTTTAGTTAAGAAGCAAGAAAGATAGTTAAATGATACATGTATCTAATATGATTTCATATCAAATAATTTTATTATTACAATTTTATTTTCCCGATATTCACTAAAAAAAAAAAAACGATTACTTATCTTACACACCTTAGTTATGATGTATAGTTTTCTTATTATTGTAGTATGTTCTTTATTACGTCTATCGCATTCTTTTCATTTTTAGTGCCAGATTCTCGTACTTTATCTAGTAAATCTCATAGCAACTGGGTAATTTTATTTTTGAGTAAGATATATCGTTTTACGAGCATGTAGATAAACTGATGTTTTATTAGTACATTGCACAAAGCTTTGACCTACATCTTATGAAATAAAAGTTGTCTACATCTAAATCTTGAAATCATTCTTTGACATCCCACTTCTTTCTACTATTTGCTCATTTCTCATCACCTATTCCTTCTTTCTACCCTCTTTCCACGTATTGCATCACTTCCACCACCTCCCTTCTTTTCAAACCAAAGCTGTCCTGCTTCACGTGGAAATATAAGGCTGAAACTCGTGGCCGCTAACCAGAAAATTGCTTCTCTTTCCTCGCGTTCGCCACCCAACCCTGTGCGGTGTGACGCAGCTGGCGCGGCTGGAGAACTTGTCTGACGCAGATATGCGTAAGTTGTGGCGGCGGCGATGAGTCTGCAGTGGCGCTGGCGTGGAAGGTGATGAGGGAAGTTGGTAGAGAGACGGAGTTTAGGTGGTGGTGAAAGATGTGGCATGGAGAAGGCAATGCATCATCTTTTCTACAGATACCATGTTCATGATGCATTCATTATATACCGTGCATAACATTACCACAACAAATAAATATTTCAAAAGAAGTCGGTCATGAATATTTTTAAATTATCGCAATAAGAAATCAGACATCTCACAACTAGAGAAAAATCACGTATTATCGCCATATTTTCGCATTTTAAAGTTTAGATAATTTATGTTTAAAATAAAGACTTTTATTGCGCGGAATGTACTTGTTAAAATTTCTCCATGCCTTGGGCACTAAAGGGGGGAAAACATCAAGAATTTAAAATACTTAAATTTCTTAGGTAAATTCGACATTTATTTCAATTCATAACTAAAATAAATATGAGCATAAATAACTTTTCTAGGAAAATTGGAAGGAAATAGATTATACTTTTCGCAATTTAAGTTAATTTATGTCCTAAAATTTGGTTTTTTAATGATTGTTTTAAATAATTAGGAAATACAGTGTGTGTATACGGGCTATCATAGCAAAGTATTAGTTCATTTGACAAATTTTTTTCACTATGGCAAAACGCTAGGTGTGGTTTTTAGTGCAGCTTGCATTACGTAATGAAGGTAACACATACATTTAATAAAGGCGGTAGTTGAATTGAATAATATCTTTTTTTTAATTAATGTCAAACACGAAAAAATGTATTACGTTGTCACACTATGTACACTTTGAAATTAAGAACGTCACTGACCCGTTGTCATTACTAATTAACGATGATACCTATATAAAATTGATCTTATTTTTGTATTCATTATCTTGATTGTTTCACACTCTTGAAACCCCAAAAATTACTTCATCATTTAAAACTATTTCTTATATTAAACGATATACTATAATAACTAGGTATTATGATTGCAAAGTAGAGTAAGTAGTATACTAAAATAACTTTTCCATGAAGCAAAATTTATTTATTTCTCTTTTATTTCTTGCATTGTAAATTATCATTCTCTAAAATGAACCCAGTTATTTTAAAATAAAAATCTCAATTCATTCTTATTTAGTCGACGAAGGTGCTACAGTAAAAAAAATTTGAAATATGTTTCGTCAAAATAATAAATTGGACTCTTGCTCAATCTTGAAATGAAAATAATCCTACGTGTTAAAATGTTTTGTATGAAAACGATTCTTTAAATTATTATTTTTCCATTAGATTTCTTCGTTGTGGATACTAATTGAACGGAAAGTAAATTGTACAATATTTTGTAATTTGACTTTCCATTCTTTATATTTTACTTTCCACTTTTCATGGCAATTAAAAGTTAGTGGAGTGAACAAATGTTAGCCACATGATTGATTCAATTACAAAAATAAAACTCAAATCATATCTTCGATCTCTGTAAAATGTCCAAGATATTTTAAAAAATCGTTGTAAATGAAGATTCATCGTTCTCAGAAATACTTTTCCATTTGTAATTACAATCCAGTTTCCGTGTTTACAATGTGTAAAATGTTACCTTACTCTTAGCCCTTTGTCGTGTCTTCAGTTACTTTAATGTGAAACTGACATTCATATTATTACATTTAACATTAATTGTATTAATGTGTTTCATTGCTAAGGTCACAGCAAAAACAAATGTAACTATTTTAACCATATTTACCTTTATTATCGTATGCCGTGTGGCTCACTGATGAAGAATCTAATTACATTTGTTTTAGTGAGATAAGCCATTTTATGTTAATGTAAACACATGAAGTCATGACACAAATTCTGTTGACATGTCATGTTTTCTGATTTAACTAAATATTTGATTTTAAATACCCACTCCAGTCAATTTACATTACATATTACACAGTAAATAGTAATTGAATTAACATTAAAAATTATTTTGAGTGAAATATTTAATTATTAAGAATATATTTTGTCTTAATATCACCAATATTGATAAACAGTTAGTAATATTTTCACGCAGTTTATTCATTGGATTACTTTCAGACAATTTTACTCACATAACGTATATTTTTTCTAATACAAATATATGATATTATGAAATATTTATTCTTATTCGAAAGAGAATTCTAACATGGAGAATATAATTTTTTATTTGTTTTGTCGTCTAACTGCAGTTGATTTTTGTTCAGAAATCAGATCACTGTATTTAATAAATGTTCTGGTAGCGTGGTCTAACCTACATGTTGAATAGATCAAACACTAGCACATTAATTTAAATCTGTATCCTTTAGCAATTCATATTTGCCAACCCTGATTACATACAACCATAAACACCTCTAAAAGTTACACACAATGTTTTGCATAACAACTTAATTTGATCAATATTTTCAGAACGTGCATAGAATAGAGTTCAACTTACGGCTGCCAGTGCTGGTTTTGAGATTTAAAATAGATGATTGGAGGCTATCATTCTGAGGTTTCACGATTGTTGATATTTTAATCTGATACAATGTACGGAAAGGAAGAAGAAATTTTAAATCGCATAATCATAGTATTTCAAAAAAATCTCTAGAAATCACAGTTAAATGGACTCATCTCTAAAAACCTTATACATGATAATATTAAATTGAATTAAAATGTCAGAAGAGTCAATTGTTGGGCTAAAATCTCTTATTATTGTCGAGACAGAACTCTTTACTCAAACAAAAGAAACCAATAAAGCGACATATACCTTATTCAGTTTCTTAGTTTTCGTGCATCACAGGCAGAAAATTTTTATAGACGTATCTAACAGATGTATTTGACATATGCTAAATCCTGAGAAGATATTTTGTTGTTAGTATTTATCTTTACATCATGAAATAGTTTCGTCAAAACGGTGTTCAGTCACCTGATAAATTAAGTTAACAATAAGCACTATAT
>NNCF01126019.1:233330-245824 GCA_002313205.1 Laupala kohalensis | reverse complement strand
ATTTATTAAGAAAGGGTACGTTAGAATATATATATATATATATATATATATATATATATAAATTTACTGTCAAAAAAGCAGTACAAACTACGTGTGACCACGTGGAGGACAATAACCTATTTTACTCTCCGAAAGCAAGCAAGGGACCATCCCATGAATTCTGATCAACGACCCATAGGTAGAGGTGGATTGAAAATTTCAACACTTTGTTTAGATAAGAATACAATTTAGCCACGTGTTATAATACAAGGAGAATACCAATGAATTCGTATTTAACACAAAAAATTGTATTTATTTCACAAGTAAGTATTATTATCGNTTCGTGATAAATCGTAACTATTAAATAACACTGAATTCGAAATTTATTATTTCAATAGACGTCGCCCCAATGCAGTTTTATTCCTGCTTTTTTTTTAATGGAAACATTTTTAAACCGAAAACTAAAATGGTTCCTAGAATTGTAACTCAATGAACATTCACGGAGTATAAACGCAAACTGCTCAGTTTTCACCCGTTCGCGAGCGCACGCAAACAAAACCTTTGCTCCCTACCGTACGCGACGAGTTAGCGATGAAGGTTCTGATTGACGCCACTGCATTCCCCTCAAGTTGCCGGTTCCTTCGCAACAATTTCAGTCAAACCGTCACGTTCGACAAACGACCCCTCTCTCTCCGCATCTAGTGACGTTGTCGTTAAGTGTTTGCGTAAACAGTGGAGCCTGTCGTGAACTCTGGTGGTAACTCCGTGAACTTCGGAGGTCGAGGCGCGCTGACTACATCGCATTGTTTAACAATACGAACGTTCGTCTCTCATTTGTCACTTCGTAGATGTGGCTGCGTTCGTCGCGAAGAAGAATGGAGAAACTTGAGGGTACGATTAGTTGATCACGTGGAGAAGAGACAAGTTTCTCTCACAATATTCCCAGGAATTGCTCAGGGATTAATTGCTGTTTAACAAATAGTTTCGAATTATGTGCATTAATATGAAAGTAATCGATAAAATCGTTGCAATATTATTTTAACTTCTTTAGTTTAAAATAAATTATATCACGTCACACTGGTGCCGAAATGTATAGGTTTTGAAGACGTAACCACCGTCAGTACGAAGCACGTGCTTGTTTGAATTAAGTCGTAAATTATATTTTACAAAAAATCGGATACTTTAAATATGTTGTAAAGTCTGCTTTGAATTACCATTTAACCCTGGCTCAACTGGGACTTGAATTTAAAGCGTCGCCAAACGTTGAAGGCGATTGTATTACTATATACTATGCCACTTAGTTTAATACTAAATGTACAGTGGAACCTTGTTAATAAAAAACTCAAGGAACCACTAAAACATTTGGAATTATATAGTTTTGAAGAATTTTTATCGCACTATAAGTCACACATATTATGTATTAAGAAAAGCAAGACAATTTCTTGGTGTCTAATATAATGCTATGCGTGATTTAGAGTTTAATTAGAAAACGTTCGAACCACTGTATTACACGTCCTTGTCTATAAAAATTTATAATATGTTCTTTACTTTACTGTTCACTTTGTTAATGAAAATGGTGAAATTTTTATATTGTGTCGTTATATTTCTCGCCGATTTTATCGATTTCTATATCAACGATCTTATGGTTGTACAACCATAGAAAACAAGTAAAAGTGTAGTGTTCCAATTAAGAAACATACGAGTATTCTGAAAAAATGAGTCAATCATTATTTAGGGTACGCACAAATCTTGGAAAATGCTTGCAAGTCCACAATACAGTAGCCCCTTTGTTTCGTAAAAATGGTAAACACTATCTGCGGAATCGTTTAGTAACCTGTTTGATTAAAGCAATAAAGCAAAAGAGAGCAAAAATCCGTATAAATAGAATAACTGAAAATCCTACCCTGATAATTTCAAATTAGAAAGTTTAATTTAACCTTTTTCTTGTACAAGAAATGAAGAGATCAAATAAATTATTCGGATTTCGAACAAAAGGACTTCGATTTACCATATTTCAATATTCAATATCCTTACATATTATGAGGTAAATTATAAACAAAATAAATAGATATCTCCAATGATATACACTCCGTCTCAATAACCTTGGCGACTACGTTCAGTGAACAGCTGTTTCCCACCGGTGCTTTCGCAAGATTATCCATATTCGGGACACACCTTATCTCGACCGTTCAATTCGAAGCGAACGAACTGTATTATTTACGAAGATTTTTGTTAGTTGGTATCTCCTATGATGTTTCTGGCTCTTATGAAACTTGAGTGCACTTATGCTGCATTGTCACTCTCAGGTGATAAAACCGAAATAATGAAACATTTCCAATTCCCATTAATTTCTACCTATTTATTCTCTTATTTTTAATTACCACTTACTTAATCCATTTCAGTAATCCGCTTGTAATTGGATGTATTTTTATTAAAATGGCTATAATATTGCACACTTATCTGGAGAAAATAACAATTGACTTTGTTATATTCCTGAGTGTTTGGTAAAGTATGTTGCCATGTATCGTGAAAACCATTATATGTAATTTTTATAATTAAAACTAATTCAGTTGTATAAAACAATATTGGTATTTTACGTATCATTCAAAACTTCCCCGTGAGCAATTAATATGACACATTATGTAATTAATAGGTTTAATAAATTGTGTATTTACTTTGTTACCTTGTCGCTTGTCTAATAGATAACATCTCAAACGTTCAAAACATATTCCTTAGTGTTAATAAATAAATAAATAAATTTATTGTCAAAAAACAGTACAAACTGTGTATGACCACGTGGAGGAAAAAAAACTAATTTACTCTCCGGAAGCAAGCAAGGGACCATCCCATCAATTCCGATCAAGGGCCCTAAGGAAGAGGCGGAATCAAAAATTTCAGCAAAAGTTCCTAGATAAGATAAAAAGTTGGCTGCGAGTTATAATACTAATAGAATGTCAATATGTTTGTAATTTTAAGCAAAAAATTACATGTACAAGTTATTATCGAACTATAGATTATTCTGAGTATAGTGTTTAAAAATCATAAGAATTGAAATAACACTAAATTCACGATTTATTGTTACAATAAACACGCCCCTAGACAAAGCCTAGAGAACCTGTATAATAAATCCGCCTCTACCAGAAGGAAAAACGGAGAAAAACCCGGGCCAGGATAATTTGCGTTTATGTGTTTCTGTATTGAAATAAAACATTACTATAAATTACTCTCATAAAATCTTCCTCTTATTATAAGTTTAAATCGGCTTTCCTAAACACAGTTCCTTCCATTCTCTCTGCTGGGATACATCCGCTAGGCGCTCACCTACAGGTCATGACATTTGACTGTTCTGTGGAATGTTTTACGCAGAAGCAATGCACAGCACGCGCCACTGATGACTAAGAAATAATATATGACACTTTTCCCCTGTAACTCATGAGCCGCTCCATGACACCTGGATTGTTGCCGGTATCGATATTATAAGAAACAATAATTCATCGGTAAAATAATCGATAAACCGGTAAAATGAGAATTCTTATATTATCCCTTTTGTTAACAATATTATTATATTGACTAATGGAAAGCGTTACTCTGTCACCTAGTAAAATAATACAAAAAACATTCAATAACAAGTTTTGTTTTTTAATATATTTTTCTATAAATTTCGTTAAATTAACTTATCTAATTATTTATGAAAAAATGTTTATTAATACATTTATTAAAAATTTACGATTTTTTTTGTAGTGAATAAATCCGAGTGTCGCTCGGTTCTCTGATATTATGTAGTTTTTTTTTTTTTTTTTTTTTTTNTATGTATTTTTTTTTTTTTTTTTTTTTTTTCCTTGGGGCTTTAGGGCTCGTCAACATCAGAGGTCATTAGAGCCCATGCATTATGTAGTTATTATGTAGTTAAACAACTGACAGAAAATAACTTTTGCCTGTAATATTTCAGTAGTTACATTTGAAAGAAAATTGACTGAAGTATTAGAGGTTTTCTGAAACTTGAACACGTCTGATTATGTAAATGTCACTCTACTCTGATCTTCAACTTCACATCTTCCTCGCATCTAACAAGAACCCTGTGATGTATTCCATTCGATTCGGTTCGACCCACTAACGCATAGTACCACTTCCCTCGCACCCGATTTCCAATCCGTGATTGAATGACGCTATTCAGACTGTGAAATTGAGTCGGCGGTACTGCAACGTTTATTTGCGTATAAGAAAAATCAAGCGTGATTTATTACCACCTTCAAAAGGTATTCTTTGTCGTCGCAGTCTTCATTAATATGGAGTAGGCAGTTTGTATATTCGTCAAGACGGCATCGGCGAAAAGGCACATCAGAGCTCAACGGAGAGCGAAGAATGGGAAGAGTAAACGGCGTAAGCAAGTGGCGCGAAAAGGTATAGCAGCAGAAACATCACATTGTAAGGACAGTCGGGATGGTCGTTTTTCTCTCAATAAATTGGTGTCCCGTTACGCAAAGTATGAAAGAAAAAGAAATTCAGCGCAATGGGTCGCGTTGGTGACAGACTAATACATCATCATGCCACAAGAGGAAGTGCTCGTCAACAAACATTTGCACCTTAGTAACATTGCAGCGAGTTGAATTTAAACATAAGTATCTAGAGAGAAAGAAAGAAAAAGATAATGTTTTGAACACTTAAGAAATATTTTTCGAGACATTTTTGTCACAATTTCCGCAAAACTGTTTCTTTCTAGTCGCCAAATTTTAATTTTTTGCTTAATACAATTAAAATGTTGATAACTTTCAGAATTTTAATTGCAAGATAATTGACCTAAAATGATTTTGCTAGTCTTTGGTGATGCAAACGTTGAGTTTCTGACCAATTAATCAACTAGTCACAAAAATATGACAGGAGATATCAGTAAAATTGTAAATTCCAAAAATTTACAAGTTAAAATAAAACCCAACAGAGTTGAGAACAATCTACACAATTACTCATAATATTTTTTTATTAATTAATGAAATATGTTTCAAGGGGTATTGGCTTTGCGAGAATTTTCTAAATATTGATATCTATCCACAGTAATTTATTAATTAATATTATAAATCCTAATAATTAATAATGGTATATTAACTAAACGGACGACTGATAACTATTATTAAGAATTATGTGTATATTATCTTTCTTTTTATTAATACATGCCAATGTTTTAATAAAGTGTTTGAAAGCGTTCCTCTTACATCTTTTAGACAAAAAATTTCTTTTCCAATGAGTTTGCAATCAAATAATACATGATTCCATTAATAAAATATTTATAGAATATAGTTATATTTTTAACACAAAAGAGAGTGAGAATGAAACATCCTGAATAATCACACCCTGAATGTTTGATTTATTTTTTTCATTTACTTATTTTATTCACAATGTTTAATTTCAACTACTATTTATTTTTATTAGTTTAGACACTCTTTTACATATAATTTTGCATCGTAGCAAAATAATACTTTTATTCAAGCAACCATCTTTTTTAAAATAAATAAAATTCTTCTTGAACTTGAAACTTTCACAATTTAAAAGCTTGGGAGGGACCTCTAAAATATAATTTAAAGCCTGAACCTTTCAAGGAAGTGTCTTTGCAAGACGATATACAAAATGGGATGGTACCCCGCCTAAATTTCAGAAATTGAATTTTTTTAAACTACCCTTATAAAAACTTTAATATTTTCGTACTTAATTCTAGGACTATACCAATCATAACATTATACGAGTGATGTATTGCATCGAGACGCAAATGTCCGTTCCATAGATTCGGGGGCATTTGGACTATCAAGTATTTACTTTAGAACTCCCCACAGTCTACAACCTTAACATCACGTGCGAAAATCCAATAGTGAGAAGTGCTCTTTGGATTCTTCATCTATTACATCACACAGTTGGGGGGGGGGGAGGATAAAAAATTGAGTTGAATTAAAAATGGCATGAATTAAACATGAGATAATCAACTATATATTCAACTTACCTCAAAATCCTTGAAGGTTGTTACGTTACATTAGAAAGAGAGAAGCAATGTTATGACAAAGTGTTACCAGGGAGTGGTAATAAAACAACATGAAAATATNTTGAAGGTTGTTACGTTACATTAGAAAGAGAGAAGCAATGTTATGACAAAGTGTTACCAGGGAGTGGTAATAAAACAACATAAAAATATTTGACGTAAAAGTGTGTGAATGACTCCTTACGTTCTGTAAAGGATTCACAACGTGCTGTGCCGCATTACACAAGAGTAGTAGAAGTTGCATTTTACACGGGTTCCGGAACTCAACCNTGACGTAAAAGTGTGTGAATGACTCCTTACGTTCTGTAAAGGATTCACAACGTGCTGTGCTGCATTACACAAGAGTAGTAGAAGTTGCATTTTACACGGGTTCCGGAACTCAACCATAATCCGCTCAATGTACTTAAATAAAAATATTAAAAAAACTTAATATGTTTTACGCCCACCTACAGAGAGAATTTCAGACTTAGGTATACGACGATCCAAGTAATATAAATAGTAGAAGACTATGAAACATGTTTAGCATTCAGATTGTTTAGGAAAATTAAATAGATATAAGAGTATTGAAAACCAGAATGGATACTACACATAGACGAAATATGTCTCCTGTGTGTTTTAGTCCGACAATTCCTGAAAGATACCGACATTTGAATATATTAAATAGAATAATTATTGAAATGCCTAAATTTTCTGTATATCTATGCATTTGTTAATTGTCCACTCCGAAAGCTTCACATAACCATGAGGGAGAGAGGGGGTGAGGAAATATGTTATTCTTTCCCTGACCGAAGGTTTTTCGTGTTTCCAAACGTTTCGTACCAAATACTCTAATTGTTGTCATTTTTTACTAACGCCATCCGTAATACAATCACTATGCCCGTCAAATAGTCTATTTATCTCTTTGATTTTACAGATATCTTTTATTTATATATTGTTTAGTGCAATTACCAATTATTCATGAACTACACTAAATGAAACTATTAATTCGTAAAGAGTATATTCCATTATTTTATTAATTATATTCCATAATGTGCAATACACAACTAAGGAGAATTTCGGTTTGTTTGTGAATGGGCCCTTAGCTTCTTCAAAAGAAATCTTAGGTATACTTTTTTTATGTACCATATGTAATAAAGTCTCATTTGATTTGATTTAGTATCTCTGCAAAAAAAGGGAAGAGGGATTTTTCTATCGACAAGATTTCTTCTTATACCACTTTTTAATTCTTGATATATCAACGAATACTATCTCAAGAACAGAAGTTTCTCGAAACTTCCTCTCAGCGCCCAACGAAGAGAACTCGGTCCATTCCTTTCTCACGCGACGAAAGTCGGGACGCACTCTTTGCCCAATTGAGTATTTATAGCCAATACGCCCCAGGCAGTGTCTTGGGCGACCACTAGAGGCGGGTCGATCGCTAGTGCGAAGATAACGGCTCCGCAACGTCGCCAGCCAACGCTGGAAGCACGCCAGCATCTCAGTATCTCACACGCGGGTGCGCTATGGACTACAACTTACGTCCGTACTCGGTGTTCTACTTAAATTTCTGACCTACTAAGTTGTGTTCAGGATTACTCGTATGTCATGTGGACGCAGCGTGAGGTCTGCCAAAACGGAAGTTCGCGGTAAACAGACTAATTGTATTTATTACTCACTCAAAGGTGTCTTACTAGTGGACGTAGAAGCTATTTATGCACACTTACAGTAACTAATCTACTCGTACATTTCATCTCTTTATTCTCATCGCAACTATGAGAGTAAACAGCTATAATATAGCTATATCAGATACTAGCTAGAAACATCTCTCACAAATGATGTATTACTAAATAATTAACTACCTATGAATGTAAATTGTGAGACAAATTACTTCCATTGACTTGCTTACACCATCTTCTGAATAATATAAATCATTATAAGACCTAGTAATACAGAAAAACATGTTTTTGTGTATATTTTGAAGCTGATCTTCTTTTATATTTAAATTTAGGGGTAGTACAGACGTGTACTCAAAGTGATTTACATGAGATGTTAAATCTACGTATAGTGAATCTTACACTCCAAACGTGAATACTAACTTGTCACATTATATTTTTAAATTATATTTCGTAACAAATTATATTATATTAGGAAATATACAATATTATTGCTCTCCTGTGTGTCATATAAAATAATTTTCATAAATAGAAATTTTATTGAACCTATCTCAAAATTAATTTTTTAATTTGATGATACTTGTTGGCAATGTTGGATACAGACAAGTATTTTTTGGATACAGACAAGTATAATATAGTCAAGTTCCTGCCAGTGTCAGGAAAATGAATGTTATGAATAATCTGATATTGAAGTATCGTATCTCTAAACCTTTTTTTATTGCCATTTACAGTTTTAATTGCAGACGGTTCATCACTCGTGTGTGATATTTAAACAATAAAAAGTACAATAAATATTAAAGATAGAATATTATCACATTAATACAACGTACTTCTCATGTATCAAATATATTAAGTTATTAAATATCTTTTCGAGATATACAAGTATAATGAAAAATTTTCTTCATCAATTGAAAAGCAAGGGAGATGCAAAAAGAGATATTTTACTGATTGAAATGACATGAAAGTGAAAAAATATAAAGATCATAAGCTCCGAAGAATAAAACCAGTCTAACTAAAAGTTTTGTGAAGAAATGAGAGACATATTCTATATTATGGATCGTTTAAAATATAACAGCTTATCATTGGATTTCCAAATTAAAACCGCTTTATCCACCCAAATATTTAAAAAATTAAACTATGAAAGTAGTCAAGTTCTTTGTAAATTTTTATCTGAGACTCTATGTGCGATAATATGTATGTAATTAAATTAGTAAACAAAACTTAATTTTCAACTCCGTGAATGATAAATTATTTACCAGAGAATACATTTTATAGAGAGTAGTATCTTATCTTTTTTCTCGGCACCTACAAAGTGCTCCGAGAATTCACCTTTACTGAAAAATTACTTTATGAAATTTTGTATTTTCTACAAAGCTGAACTTATTTGCAAATATCATTCTTCATATGCAGCACACAACACTGTATTCGCTCCTTCATTTCATTTTATATTACTTATGTTGATCTAATCGTATTGCAATATTTGGCTGTAGATTCATTCAACGTAATGAACTTCCTTATATATTTACTATATATTCTTACTTTATAGTACAACGTTTCAACCTTTATTTAGGTTTCTTGTTTTGATTTTAGAAATTGGCTAATACAATGCATGTACGAAAAATTTCCCTTATTACTTACAAATCTTTTACTCGTTGTGACTCATTATTTATAATAGAAACAGCAACAAAAATTGGTATTAAGAAGTCTCTACATCTCTATGTAGATTTAAAATTTCCTTTAAGGATTCATAAAAAATCGACGTCGTAGTTGAAATTTGTTTATCAGTTCACTGACATACATTTAGTCATCAGCAGTATACCTCTTGATATTTCAAATCTCATAAAAAACTTTCTTAATTCGATATACTTATTATCAACTGCAAATGCTAGTGAATACTGCGCAAATGTAACGTAACCTCCATTATAACTGTTCCCATCTAAGTGAACGCAATTCTGGAAACGTACGACGCTCCCCAAGAGCAGAAAGACCATACTTGGTGCGACAGAGCGAATATTAAAAAGTGGTAAATCTGGACGCTGTTCTTGCTGTTTCGTGTTGGAAGAGACACAACGGGTTGAAGATTGCGTGCATCCCTCCCCCACTCCCACTCTCATACACTCCTAGTGTGCAAGCGCAGCGAGTGCCAACTGGCCTGGGAAAGGTCCTGGGGTCGATACGCGAGCGGGAGGATGTTGAATCTCGGGCGTGGTCGTGAGGATTTTGTGCTTCTTCAGACAAATGTACTAGTGTGCTGTAGGAGCACAGGAGGTTTAGAAGAGCTACAACGCGATTACCAAACAAAGATTTTGAAAGGTTTTTGAAGGTTATGCCATTGACTTCCTCCTATATCCTTAAAAAGTTTCTTTTGTGAATTTATGGAATATTTTAATAAATTCCTCTAATATACTATTCATAAGTAACATCCCAGGTAGTGATGCAAACAACAAGATTCATTGTTTGAATTCCACTCTGTAAATAGTATTTTCTGATTTTATTTTCGTTGACATTACAATATGCGTGGTCACACATTGACCCTGATAAAATAAAAATATTGTTGTGTGTTTCCTTTGAACAATACGTAATAGGAATTAGAACAATGAGTCATTAACATATCTTTCTGTAATAGATGCTAATAGGTAATTGTTATTTTGATATATGTGTCATTATGAATTCATATACAATTTTCTTTATTCATCTCATACACTTAAATAAAGATATTCCCAAAAGAAAGTTTTTTTTTCACAAGGTTGCATCTGATGTATTAAAACTCTCTTCATTTTTTTTTCATTCGTTCTGTAAATTTGTATTTATATATTATTTGTCGAGGTCTTAACTCTAATAATGTAAAACTCATTCTTCTGAAAACCACAAGAATTATTAAACAATATAATACAAAAATAATTGATAGAAAAATATGCCCCATTCTTTAATTGACTTTTTCTTACATTACCTTTTGTTAACTACCCATTTTTATTAGGTAAATACCCATTTTTTAAATAAACGTTTTTTTGTGAAGGTTTGTGTTTATTAGTGTAATTATTATTAGACTATTTCCAGTATGGAGATGTTTCTTATGCTACAAAAGGTACATAATTCATTGTTAATATTAATATTTCTACTGAATACTTACATTGATGTAAGCTTACAAATCACTGATAATTCTTACTTTTCCTAATTTGAACCAAATTATTATTATATATGGGTATTAACTCTCTCTTTTAAATTATTTATTAAAATAATACCTTGACTATGTTTGTTTTATAAAGCTCATGTATATTTGATATTTTGATAGCTCAAAACTTATGTATACTCTCCTAAGGTGTACAAAAGGTTTCCAAATTAATCCATAAAAATACTATACTGAAAATATTAACGGTGCTAACTTTTTTCCATACCTTGTATAATAAATACAATGAAAGTGTAATATTTGTATAAGAATAAGGATCGTGATCTGTTTTTACAATTTATCGTCTACTTAGCCAAAGTATTTTGTGATGGAATGAGTATTTCATTGTAAAAATAGGTCAAAATAAAACAATATGAATATTTATTTAATGGTTACACATACGTGTAGTTCAATTAGAAGTAAAGATTCTTATAGCGACCAGAAAAAATTTATTTTTTCTTAGATATTTTCTCTTAACGGCATTAAAAGAAATTACGTTCTAGAAGGCTACAAACTTTGCAATGTGCAGGTAAAATTATCATAAATCTTACTACATCAACTAGCTAGCACTACTAAATGTCATTTTTTCTAAATAAAATATACATTTGTACCTAATAATTAATATAAACTGTATCTCTATTTTTCAGCCGAAACAACTCCTCTCAGCTCAACCACACCCGTTAGAAGCACGACAAGAGTTAGCACAACGACGACATCAGTCGTGTCCTCTTCATTCACCTTTTCAACAATCACCCACTCAACATCTACCCCTTCAACATTAACCCCTCCTCCCACAACCATTTTACATCTACCATCATCAACAAACACTGTCCCATCTTCCTCTTCAACCACTCCTCACAAATCGACTACGTTTTCTACCCCAATTACCATCACTTTCTCCATCCCACTACCTACCCTCCACCCACCCCCGCGGTCAGTGACCGCCGGGAGGCGTCCGCGTGCGGAACCCGCCCATGTGATGGCGGCGCCGGCAGCAGTGGTAGCAGTGGCTGCCGCTCCGCCGCCTCCGGCAGCTGCCGCCCCCGCGTCGGGGGTGGTGTTAGCGGCCCCTCCGGCTGTAGCGGCGGCCGCGACGGGGACGGCAGTGGACGCGGGGTTTCCCCCGGTGGGTCACACGGCGGTGGATGAAGCATTGGCGGGGGTGTCAGAGACGCCGCTGCCCGCGAGCTTCGGCACCGAGAATTCCACTGTGGTGGTAGCGCAGCTCGGTGGGAACGCCTTCTTACCTTGCATTATTTATAACATCGGTGACGGAGTGGTAAGTGATCCTCTTCACTGTTATAGTGTCCCGTTTTGAATTCTTTAATATTATTAATGTAGTACGATCTACCTGATGATTGTTTTGGAAAATCCTGTTTTTTAATGCAATAATCAACAATTTTCTATCAACTCGTGTAATGAAATTGGGACCTAGCGAGGTTAATAATTGGACAAATTTTAAAATTACAAACATGTTTTCAACGATTTTTTAACTACTAAATCATTCTTGCGGAAAATCACTACAGCAGCAATTTTCAAAGTATGTAAAATTTATTAGTGTGTAACACAGAGAACACGAATGAAATAATTAAACGCTATATTTCTTTGGATAAATACCCGGATTGGGCTCTAAAATGATAATTAACTCGAAAACGAACCCTGAGGCAATCGTCGG